>JAAKBH010000735.1:0-125379 GCA_019776075.1 Amaranthus palmeri
AAAACAAATCCTTCGGTTTGTTTCATATAAACCTCCTCAGCTAATTCCCCATATATATAGAAATGCGGTTTTAACATCCATTTGATGTATTTCTAGATGAGAGACCGTAGCTAACGCTACCAATAACCGAATAGTGGTTATTCTTGCAACCGGTGCATATGTATCGAAATGATCGATACCGTGCTTTTGTCTAAAACCTTGAGCCACTAAGCGTGCTTTGAACTTATCAATAGTACCATCAATTTTCATTTTCTTTCTGAAAATCCACTTGTAACCTATTGGTTTACAAGTAGGAGGAAGATCCACTAACACCCAAGTGTTATTTGCCATGATGGATTGCATCTCATCATCAATAGCCGCTTTCCAAAAGGCGCTATCATGTGATGCCATAGCATCGCTATAAGTCAATGGGTCACCTTCCACATTACAAATATGGAATGCTAGAAGATACTTCACTTCTATCACCTTCAACCAAGTATACTTGGAAATCCGGTCTAAAGCTTTTAGCTTTCCGTTGTCTCTTACTCTGTTTAGGAATAGGATCAACTAAATCTTGTTCATCTACTTGTTCACTTTCATCAACATCTAGAAATGAACCTTGTTGACTAATATCATCTACATTGTCATTGGTACAAACTTGTAGATTCCTTTGTCTAATCAATGATGAAAATCTATTTTCATCAAAAATCGCATCTCTTGACTCTATAATCTAATGAATCGATATATAGTCATTTGTTCTTTAACATAGAACCTATAGGTTTTTCTATGAATAGCATAGCCTATAAAGATGCATTCAAGACCTCGTTCACCGAGTTTCTTTTTCTTGTTACCCGGGCTCTCTTACAATAATGGCCCTACAACCCCAAACCTTAAGATAGCTTAAGTTTGGTTTCTTTTTGTACCAAAGTTCATAAGGAGTTTCCTTATTCGTTCTCATTGGAACTCGGTTAAGAATGTGACAAGCCGTCAACATTGCTTCACCCCAAAATCCATCACTCAAACCCGAGTAAGATAACATGGAATTGACCATCTCTTGTAGAGTACGGTTTTTCCTCTCCGCCACACCATTTGATTGTGGTGCATAACCGGCGGTTGTTTCATGTATTATACCCATTGAATTAAAATAGTTAGGATCATAATATTCACCTCCTTTATCGGTTCTTAACCTTTTAAGTTTACTACCAATTTGTAATTTTACTTCATTTTTGTAAATCTTAAAATGGTCAAGAGCTTCATCCTTTGTATGTAAAAGGTATACATAACAAAACTTTGAGAAATCATCAATAAAAGTTATTACATACTTTTTATTTCCCAAAGACGGTGTACTATGAAAATCACAAAGATCACTATGGATTAACTCCAAAATTTCGGTTTTCCTTTCAACACTTTTAAGGGTGTTCGAGTGATCTTATTTAGCATGCACGTTTTGCAATTCTTAGACATTTTAATGCACATAGGAATGAGTTCATGTTTAGACATAAAAGAAACTTTGTCAAAATTTACATGTCCTAGTCTAACATGCCACAAGTAATGTAAATCACCATTTTCATTCATACTCAAAACGTTACATATAGAATTTTTATTTAAATCTAAAGATAGTTTAAACAAACTATTACATAAATAAGCACGCCCAATAAACAAATTATTTTTAGAGATAATACACCTATCGGCTTCAAACACTAGTTTGTAGCCCAATCGATTCAAAATAGGACCCGAGACTAAATTTCTACCTATTTCGAGTGCAAAATACACATCTCTTAAAACTAAGAGATTCCCCGAAGTAAACAATAGTTCAACTTGTCCTTTGCCTTAGACCATGATAGGTGCATTGTTTTCCATGTAGAGACGCTCCCCATCAACAACCTTGTTAAAGGATTTGAACCATTGTGTAGAATTACAAACATGCCTCGATGCCCCCGAATCGATCCACCAAGACAAAGAATCATCCTGCATAGCACTAATATTAGTATTCATTGATGAAAAACTTATATTAGAATTTTCATTCAAATTTGCAAGATTACCTTGAGTGGATGGTCCTTTGCTTGTTGAAGCTTGACCACTCCCCTTTGCCTTCTTTTGCTTGTTCTTTAGAACAAAACCATTCTTGCTGCGGTGCCCGGGTTTACCACACTCCCAACATACCTTTTCGGTATTGGGAATAGTAGCCTTGCCCTTAGAAGAGTCATTTCTCTTCCTCTTATCTCCGGGACGGGATTGTGGTTTCCCTTCCCCAACCATATTAATAGTAGCAACGTTAGGATTTTCATCATTTTGGTTCTCATGAACCCGAATGCTAGACTCGACAATTATATGTTGTCCAAGATCGGAGAGTGTAATCTCCTCTTTTTTATGCTTAAGAGCATGTCTAACATCCCTCCTAGAGGGAGACAATTTGTCTATTATACTCGAAACAAGAAACACTTCATCAATTTCAATTTTATGTAATTTAAGGTAGGCATGCATCCTTTGCAATTCATGAAATTGATCAATTATAGGGCGATCTTCTACCATTTTGTAAGAATTAAAATTACTTACTAGGAACTTTTTGGAGCTAGCATCCTCCGCCATGTATTTATTTCCAAAGCATCCCACAACTCCTTTGCGGATTCTTGGTATTGATAAATGTCAAAAAAAGCATCTTGCATACCATTGAGAATGTGGCCCCCGACAAATGAAATCATCATTATCCCATTTGCTCCTCTTACGGTTTTGTTCTAGGACCTCCGTTTCCGGATCATCCGCCTTAGGAGCGTCCGACTTAGGTGAACTAATCACATAAGCCACGTTCAAGGTAGTGAGCATGAACATCATCTTCTTTTGCCAACGTCTAAAGTCGACGCCGACAAACTTTTCTAACTTAGCAAAGTTAGAGGTGAAATCCTTCATAGTTGCCATTGATGAAGAAAAGTTATCACAAAAGATTATTACAATGCTTATAAATAAAGAAGATTGTTTTGTAACGACAACCGTTACCCGGAAACTTGATACAAGTTGAAGGCGTGTGCTCACTATCCTTTTGTGATATTTCCCCCTCAAAGGTACTTGGGTTTAGAAGTTTGGAAATTCACAACGAGATACAATCAACTACAATATACCTTTAGTACTCAAGGTATATAACTTAATAGCAATGTGTTTAGGAATTAAAGCTAAGGAATGCACAAACAAAAGTTAATTACTCTTTTGAGTGCACAAGACAAATGAGAGAAAGCTTAAGAAATTCAGAAAAGGTGCAAGGTACTCAATCACCCAAGGCATCCTATTTATACTCAAGGAGTATATGGAGGAGCCTATGCTCATAATCACCCAATTGATTATGATTGATTACAATCATAATCACCCAAATCAATGCCATTATTCTATAGCATTATTGTGCTTAATACTCCCTAATAATGTAGAGAATCAAGTGCATTAGTGAGTATCCAAGGCATTAAACACGAGAAAACGGGAAGAAAAGCAACGGTCTTTTTCCCAGCCCAGATCGCCGAGTCGGCGGTCGGTCCTCCCCAAGGATCGCCGACTCGGCGATTGCCTTCTGACCAAACATGGTTTTTCCAGAGAGCTAAAGCCGACTCGGCTTTAGCACAAACAGGGGGACCGTCGAGTCGGCTTTTAGCCACTGCTTAGGTACCCCCTTTTCCTTGTTTAGTCTTATCTTTTAATGCCTATTGGACCTAGTATATTAATACGTTTGTCCCACTACTTTTAGTAGTTTTAGTGATTTATACGGACTTAGTAATTTGATACGTATTGTCCCACTACCTTAGTAGTACATAGTGATTATATTCAGGATTATTAGACACTAAATGTTCAACAAATTCAACACATTAAATAAAGCAAATGTAAGGTATTTACTTGTTTTTTCAAAGTTAAGCAGCTAGTACAAAATTATAAATTATTGGGAAATTCCACCTGGTAACCCTGAGGTTTTGGGTTTTCCATGTGGTAACCAAAACTTTTAAAAAATCCACGCGGTAACCCTGAGGTTTACGTAAATGTTCCATCATGGCCTTTTTGCACATAAAAACGTTAGCAAACGTTAATATCGAAGCTTTATGGCTATTGTATGCATATTTATACGACTCAACATTCGAAATGCCATCAATTTGAACCTTTTTCCCCAAAATAAAACCCTCAAATCTACCATTTTTCATCTAAATCATATTTTTTTTCCCAAATCTAAAGATGGTAGAATTTGGGTTTACATTTTGGGGAAAATGGTTGAGACTGATGGCATATAAAATAGTGAGTCGCATATATAAGCGTACAACAGCCTTAAAGCTTCGAAATTAATGTTTCTTAACGTTTTGCTAACATTTTATACACAAAAAGGTCATGGTGGAACAATTTGATAAACCTCAGGGTTACCATGTGGATTTTATTAAAGTTTTGGTTACCACGTGGAAAACCCAAAACCTCAGGATTACCATGTGGAATTTCCCTAAATTGTTTTAAAAATATTACATTATATAACCTTTTTAAATTAAAATTACTTGCATCAATATTACCATAATAAAAGACACATATGGATGTGGATAATTTTAAAACATGAAGACAAGACATACCTTTGTCTATACTTGCAACTCCACACATAAAAAATACTACATTAAAATAAAAGAGGAAAACCTAATCCTAAACATGGGATTTTCATAATTTTCATTATATATCCAATAAGTGAAATTAAAAATGGCAAACTTTGTAATATCTATAGAAAACCAAGGATGATTTAACAGTGGACCTAATCCTAAACATGGGATTTTCATAATTTTCATTATCTTATTCATTATTAACATCAATATATTAATATCAATATTAATATATCTACCAAAATATCAATATTAATATTAATATTAGAACTTATATTTCACACATTTACCTATTTTGTAAACGAAATCTATACAACTGGTACATAGATTTAAAAAGATATTAATATTAAAACAAATTATTAAAAGAAATGAAAGTTTTTTTTTGCTAACCTATGTGCATTTAGTCCATTAAAAATAATTATTTACAATTTTAAAGTGATCAATTAGAGAAATATATTAATCATGAGTTTTTCTCTAATATAATAGTCCTTTTGTTTTTATTCATTTTTCTCGTTCTTTTTTTATCGATTGCAATGCAAATTTAAAAATCAAATAATTTTAATTGTAAATTTTTAAATTCTAAAAAGTTGATGTTTTGAAATTATACATTGAGACAAATTTATCAAGATCTCATATAAACATACTTTTTTTCATATAGATTAATGTAAAATTATAGTTAAAATTTAGCACTAAAATTGTAAATTTTATTTCGAAACAACATGTAAAAATGGAGGAAAATAACCAAAATTTTAATTTCTTTTGATTTTTTTAATTAAAATTCCCATATACCTTGTGTCCATAAGATCTTCCATTTTTCCTTCTCTTACAATTGGAGTAGTCCTCTCTCACCGTTTTCATCTTCCTTTATTATCTCTTCCCCAAACCCTAATTTCAACAAGCCATATCCAACCCATCTAAAGGATCAGGTAAAAATTCACTTTTAATTTATTGATTACAGTTCTTATCAGGGTTTTTTCTATTTTGATCATTTTAAAAGACATTGTAGTTCACATTTTAATGATGCTTGTTAATCTCTGCTTTTAATTAGTTACAATTTTGTCGAACGAAATCCATTTTATCTGATTCATTTCATGTCTTTGGTGGGTTCAGTTCCTGCTAGATTTTACATAGATTAATCACAATTAACCCCTAATTTGGATTGTAATTATTTTCTTGATATGCTGTTAATTGAATTTTGATCAATTGAGATTTAGATCCTGAATTTTGAGCTGTTAAAGGTTTTCTAATAAAGTGTTGGCCTGTTGGGTGTTTCTTTTTTGGATGAATTCAGATAAACATGAAGGGTTTGGTGTTGAATTGATTGGTGAGAGGATGCTGTTCCTGCTGATGTTGTAGCATGAATGTAGATGTGTAAGTTGTTTGTATGATTTTATCATATGTAAATTCCATGTTCATCTTGGTTCTTAAAGATTCCTAAAAGAGAGGGATTTTCATATGGATGTCAATATGTGTAATACAAATCATTTAGATCCTGATGTTAGATTGCCTCCTCGAAAGCGGTTACTAGCAGGTTTGAAAAAACAGAGCTGTTCAGAGAGCATATCACAATGCTCACAAGGAAACAATCCAAGCCCTAGCTCAAGCCCTAGCCCTAGCCCTAGCCCTAGCCCTAGCCTTAGCCCATCGTTTAGTGCTAGTCCCTTGAGTGAATTCGATGTTCGTCTAAATAATCTGTTGAAATCTTATAAGAATGGATCTAACATGTCGCTTGAAGAGATAGCAGCCGCTGCAGTATCAGCTGCAGCGGCTGCAGTCAAGGTAGCTGAAGCTGCAAGAGCTGCTGCTGAGGAAAAAGCATCTATTGCTGTAAAGGCAAAAGCTGCTGCGAAAAGTGCCCTGGATTTGGTTGCATTTATACCTGAACAGACAAGTAGCAAAGATAAGAATGTGAAGAAGAATAAGATGAAGAAGCATGTCCCCGTTCAACTCTTGTACAAAAAGTACCAACCAGTTGAGAACTGCGGGACAGATGAAGAGGTAGCAAGGAGGTTGCATCAGGCTATGAATAGCTCCCCGAGAATTTCTAAACATTCCCCAGGATCAGACTCGAAGAAACGCAAGATGAAATTCTTGCCACCGAGTGAGAAGAGTGGGAATGTTAGTGGTAAGACTCCAATGGATGAAAACCCTAAATTAACTTCAGCATACTATGGGGATGGTATAGACCATGATATAGACTGTGAAGGGTCTAACGAAGAGCCGTATACTGTTAAACTAGACGATAAGGTGTCAAAATCCAGTAAGCCTGATGAGATAGAGGTGGATAGTGGGGAAGCAGAATCAAGCCACTCCAAGGAAAAAACAATCGAGCCATCAGACGATATATGTATTAACGGTAGGAAGAGAGGTAGAATCAAGCAAAAAAAGTTGTCTTTAAGCATATGCAGCTCTAAGGATCAATCAAACCCAAAAGAAGATCAAAACCTAACAAACTCATTGAAGAGGGCTAGGACCGATAAACCAACTGTTCGTCATGTATCGCTGCATTCTTTGGAGCCCCCTGCTGAATACGTCGCACCCATCGAGGTTCAACAAACATGGAAGTGCCAGGACCTGAAAGTTTCTCAGTGTATCAAACAAGACAAAGTTGTGCAGTCCTAATACCATAATGGTTTTCGTCGACAGTGTTCACCGTGATTGGAGCATCCATCCGAGGTAGGACTTTATCATGATCTTCTTGTAGAAAGGGTATTGTTATTATTTTCTCTTTATTTTGCTGGTGTTGCATTGTATGGCTTGTTGACAACAATGTATATTTGTACTGTTCAGTTTTTCATATACATATTAATGTGTGATATAGGATAGGTGTTGCAATAATGTATCAATGTGTAGTGTGTTTGTTGCTACACTAAATATATGCTTTCATTTTGTAGATCATGTAGGTCTCATTGTACAAGACAATAATCCCTTTGTTCCCCTGATTTTTCAATACTTACCATCTATGCTTACTTATCCCTATTTCTTAATATCTCTTCTCTAAGTTGACCATCTTCTGATCATGATTCAATCTTTCTCTCTGTGATTATACCTTAATCAGCTCAACTAGAGCTTTTGGGATTTCTAATCTCATTTATTTGGTACTCTCTTAGGGTCATAACTCAACTTTCAACCTTAAATTCCACCCCTAATTGTCTATTTTTTTGATTTTGTTCATGGTCATTACACAACATTTTGGACGTTCGTGACTCATCAAATTATGTACACTTTTTATTTATGTAATATTAGTATATATATGCTATCAACGATTAATCGAAAACAGTCTCTTAGTTATTACTAATAAGGACAATGTTGCATATATCTGATCCCGCAAAACTGCATAGATGGAAGCCAATAATGGTATTGTTGTAATGGAATCCATATTAAGGCCGCAAATGACACGATGCCACGAGGTTGTTTTAGTTTTTAGTTCGCTTGAGTTGTTTTAGATGAAAATTATTGAAACTTGAGCTTGGGGTTATAAACAAGGCCGCATCCCATCATGTCAGCTGCATTTTGATGGGTATTTTATGGTTTTGATTGATATTGAAACAAGCCTTTATCAAGGAATATCTTATGATTTTGACTGATATTTAGGCGTTATGATAACCGCATCACTCCCGTTACAACATTATCGATTATCGTTGTGATACTGCAATCGTGATTGCTATCTCATTTTTAACATTGTGCTTGGGGCTTGGCATGTGTAGCCTTTGGCTCAGATGATTCTAGGTCGAGTTATGTATTTTCTCTTTAAGCTGAACTTCATCACAAACGAATCAAGCTTGATACCTAGTTGAAGTTGCATATTTTACTTTTTATCAGTTAGTCATCAACATGATCAAGGCTTCATTCCACATATAGATGAATATATTCGGTCTAAATCTTATTTAGATATACACAAATTCTTGTGTGAGAACAATTTTACTATGAGACGATATTTAAGCTAAATAGTTCAATTTATTCAATTATTAGCATAAATACTTCTTGTTTTGAGATTGTGAAAAATTGAAAAAAATGAGACTTATAGCAAACTTAAGTCAAAAAATGAGATTGAAAGAAACTTTAATCCACAAATAATCATCCTTTACTCCAAAGCTAGGTTTGGTATAAAGTCGCTGTTACTAACAGCGAGATATGAAGGTTGAGGACAACGGCTACTTTCAAGAAGTAAGAAAGTCAACAGGTCAAAGTCAACTCGCTGTTACTAACAGCGAGAATATGGTAAACAGGTTTTTAATGGAACATTGTTAGTAACAGCGAGAATACAACACACATGAATTAATGAAAACGCTGTTAGTAACAGCGTTATGTTGTTTTACCTGAAATTGAGTTTGCCATTTATCATATCTCGCTGTTTATAACAGCGTCTTTGTACCAAGCCTAGCTTTGGAGACAAAAACGCTTATTTTGGGATAAACTTTAGAAAGAGTCTCATTTTTTGACTTAATTTTGCAAAAATCTTAGTTTTTTCAATTTTCTGAGATTGTCTCACTGAAAATGGTGCTTCATATGAGTAGTTTTGAGATTAATTTTCATGAATTTAGTGCAGTTATATTTGAGAGATTGGCTTTATTAACCCTTATCTAAACTTATTGGTCCTCACGTACATAAACTTATGTTTCGTTCGTGTCAATTCATTTTAAGGCGTACAAAAGAGACTCAAAGAATTTAGTCCACAACTTTATGGAAAAGTGAATTTAAAATGGAAAATTTAAAGTAAATAATAAAAATATATGAAAAAAATCTTAAAAAATGTCAGCCAAGTAATTGTCCGCTCTTTTCAACTGTAGATAAAATTTGACTTTTTTTTTTAACTTTTTTGACTTTCGTTGATTTTTGAATGTTGTAATGGTCCGCTGTTACTAATAGCGACCCATAAGTTAAACTGAGTTTAAAAGTCACCCTAAAAATCATACCTTAGCATTGGCTAAAACTGTTTGTTTTGAAAAATAAGTTTTCGCAACACTTAATTTGAGATTAATTTGTATAATTTTTTCTTATTTTATTCAAATTTTAGAATGATTGACATTTTTTAAGAGTAAAAGAAACATTAAACAGATGCTAACATTCAGTAATCATCTGTTCTCAAAATGTATTACTGTGTCTGTGCCTATGCAACATCAAAAAGCTTTGACCTATATTTAGTTTTAAGAGATTTGACTTTACTATCACTGGTCACTACAACCGGAGCTCTTGCCAAATTTCTTACTACCTCCGTTTTAAATGATGTTTTTATGTCATTTTGTTGATGTTGTCTTTGTTTTTTTTACAAATAGTTTTTTCTATTTTCATTCCATTATTTTGATCATATTTAACCCTTATATTTACATATATTGGACACAATTATCATTATATTTTATAAAATCTCAATACTTTAGTCTGCGATCCCTATATGTTTTCCACATATATTCAAATTAATATAAAATATATAGTTAAAAAGAATCAATTATAAAATATAGTTGCATAGTTTAGCTCATTTATTATTTATTGTGACTAGAGGTGTTCAAAACAGACCCGATGATCCGATAGACACCCGACTTTATAATCGAACCCGATTTGACCCGACTTAAAAATAAATCTACAATTATGTAAAAACCAATATGAACACAAGACCCGATTCTAAACCGACCCGAAATCAATCCGATGACCCGAATGAACACCTCTAATTGTGACATAGTTTAGCTCATTGGTTAATTATAGCTGCATAGTTTAGCAAATTTAATAATTATAGTTGTAAAGTTTATTTTTATGGATTATCTATAACTATTACTAAAACAAAACACGCTGACATCATCACTAATTAATATCGCTTACGTGTCACAACCTCAAAAAAATTTTCCCTCCAAAACTCAATGATGACATCATCACTAATTTATATATTTGACTTAATTAATTTCTAACTATGACTATAATGTATTCATATTGATGTTATATTTTTTAAGTCACCTTATTTTAATGTATTAGAAATTTATATATTTTATTTCTTTTTTTTTCAATTATTTACAAAATCTTATTTATTTTATTTATTAAATGAGTATTATTAAAATGTATTGGATATTTTAAGTTGGTTAAAAAATAATATACTTTTATGAGGATTTTTTATTTATACTAATTAAATTGGTTACTTAAATGCAATGCATAAGTCTAATATGATTTTTAGGTTGTCACTACCTTTATGCAAGTCTCTTATATTTTTTATGACAAACAAATTAATTTTTTTAAAAGTTTTATAAAATAATTTTACATAAATATTTATGTTAAATCTATAACTAAATTTTCACAACCATCTACGCACAATGCAAAGTATGATACAAATCAAACAATATATGTAATGTATACAATTATTCAGAACGAAATGAGATCTAACCATACTGTAAAATTGATTTCTTAAAATTTTAATTTCTTAAATGATATGTGAATAAATTTAATAAAACCGTGCATCGCACGGGCACTATCTAGTAGTCACTATAAATCAAACAACGCATCTATTTTAACTATGTCACCAAAATTCAATGACCGGACTTTTAATGACTTTTGAGTTGGTTTTTTAACCTAGAACTTTACATTTTTTACCTTTGACCAACTAAAACACCTCATCTACCTAATTTTGGTTAACTCACCCTCTAATTCTTTTGTCCTCTTGATCTTCTTCTATCAACCATTCTATCATATACATACTAATAAAAATACTGGAAAATAACATATGTCATTCTTAGGGAGCCTTAACAAATGAAACCGTTTTAGTAGATGATGAATTACATGAAAATATTTACCTAATTTAAAATTTAATTTTTATAAAAAATCAGAGCTAAATTAGGTAAATTATTTATATAATTTATTATTGCAATTCTATATATCTAACCTAAACTTTGATATATTTAATTGAATGAAAAAATGATATTTACAATTGCAATAACTAA
The DNA here is from genome assembly GCA_019776075.1 of Amaranthus palmeri. NCBI lineage: Eukaryota > Viridiplantae > Streptophyta > Magnoliopsida > Caryophyllales > Amaranthaceae > Amaranthus > Amaranthus palmeri. The sequence goes on from JAAKBH010000735.1 coordinate 11,504, forward strand.
TTTAAATAAAAATATGTATTTGATTCTTGTTTTAAAAAAATCATGTATTCGATAAATTTAAGCACAATAATATATACATGCATTATTCTTCATAGTTATATTTTTATATATTTCATACTTATAAATATTACTAAGAGTATATAATGCAATACAAATTACAATCGGGAATTTGTATCAAACCCCTTTGTATGATGACAATAAGAAATTACAAGATGATATAAAGCAATAAATTACTTAATGGAAGATTATTGTGTAACGACAACCGTTACCCGGAAACTTGATACGTGTATCCTTTTGTGATATTTCCCCCACAAAGGTACTTGGGTTAGATGTTTGGAAATTCACAATGAGATACAATCAACAACAATACACCCTTAGTACTTAGGATGTATACCGAAAAAACAAAGTGTTTGAGAATTATGAGTATTGTTTAACTTGAACAAAAGTTAATTACTCTCTTGATCAAGCTTAAGAACAAATGAGAAAAGAGATAAGAGAAATCAGAAATTACAAGTGAAAGGTGCAAGCAACACAATCACCCAAGGTCCTCTATTTATACTATTAGAGGAGCCTTAGCTTTAATCACCCAATTGATTGTGTTTTAATACAATCATAATCACCAAAATCAATGTTGCTAATGAATTAGCATTACTCCCCTTCATAATCTCAGAGATTATGAGAATTAAGAAGGAATCCAAGGCATTAAACTCAAGAAAACGGGAAGAAAAAGGCAACGGTCACTTCCAGAGGGCAATCGCCGAGTCGGCGACGAGCCCACAAAAGTGGGCGCCGACTCGGCGCCAAGTCACTGCCTCAATCCTATTTTTCCAGTAGCCAAGCGCCGAGTCGGCGACGAGGCTACACAAGGGAGCGCCGACTCGGCGCTTTCCTTCTGCCCATTTTTCCCTTGTTTTCTTATGTTTTCTCAAAACACCTATTTGGACCTCGTAATTTAATACGTATATTGTCCCACTATTATAATAGCTTTAATAGATATATTACGGACTTAAACTGTCCCACTACCTTAGTAGTACATAGTGATTAAAATACTCAGGATTATTATTTAATATATATTATTATACACTAAATGTTCAACAATCCTCCCCCATTTTGGGTATAATAATAAGCTTCTCATTTACCAAAACTCATAATACATTTCATGCATCAACGCTAATATCCCTACGGATTGAATTAACGCCTAGTACAACACACTTAACAAGTGATCGAGCCAGAATTGATTTCCATTCGGAATTGAATCAAATGACACTTCTGACCACTTGAAGATGTAGTACACACAAAACAAATAACACAAAGTTATTAACTTGACACATTATAAGGCCGTGTCCGTATCTTATTCATAAGTTTATCATAGTCATTATGCCAATCTTGACTACTTGAAGCGGCCACACTTGAAACTTATATAGGTAGGTTTTCATTACGTATAAAACATATCCCCGTGACGTGGATATAACACCAAGAGCTCTTCAACTCTTGATCTTGAGAACTTTCAAGACGACTACCTTATTCCATCACGGTACAAAGCAACGATGGGTCGTGCAAGAGTTGCTTTAACAAAAACCAAGAGGACTTTACCACATTGAATTCAGACACGACGTTACTCATGCGTGAATTGGGCTTTCCCAAATGATTTTACTGACATAAACCGATCTCAATTGAGGCTTTCTCAATTGAGTCTCTATTCATGGCTTTCGTAAACGAATCCGCCACATTGAACTTAGTGTTCACATAGTCAAACGTTATGACCCCGTTGATGATAAGTCCTTGCACAAGGCTATGCCTTAGAGCAATATGACGGGACTTACCATTATACACTTGACTATAAGCTCTACCTAAAGCCGTCATGCAATCCGCATGAATCGCCAGCGGTGAAATTGGCTTAGGTAACAAAGGTATCTCAAACATGAGATTCCTCAACCACTCAGCTTCACTAGCTGCTGAAGCTAAAGCGATAAACTCAGCTGACATCGTAGAGTCGGCTATACATGTTTGTTTCTTAGAAGACCAAGAAATGACACCTCCCCCATAAACAAACACCCATCCACTAGTAGAAGAGTTATCCTCTTCATTAGTGATCCAACTAGCGTCAGAATAACCTTCTAGAATAGGAGGTTCTCCGCTATACGTAATACCAAAGTCCTTGGTACGTAACAAGTATCTTAATACTCTTCTTATCGCCATCCAATGATGGGGACCTGGGTTACTAGTAAATCTACTAAGTTTACCCACCGCAAATGCTATGTCAGGCCTTGTACTAGTCATAGCATACATCAAAGATCCTATGACCTTTGAATACTCCAATTGTGAAATTGGTTGACCGGTATGTTTTGCAAACTTCATACCCGGTTCCATGGGAGTAGAGACCGGCGCTTTATCAAGCATATTAAACCGCTTAAGTATCTTCTCAACATAGTGAGCCTGACTTAACTTAATACGGTTCCCTTGCCTTATGATCTTAATGCCTAAGATCACATCATCCTCCCCCATATCCTTCATCTGAAAGGATCTAGACAAAAAGTCTTTTGTCTCTTGGACTTGTGTTATACAAGTTCCAAAGATAAGCATGTCGTCAACGTATAGACAAATGATAACGCCGTTACCATGGCTATCGAACTTGCTATACACACACTTATCAGCTTTATTCAACTTGAATCCAAAGGACAAAATAGTTTCATCAAATTTTTGATGCCACTGTTTAGGTGCTTGTTTAAGTCCATATAAAGACTTGACAAGTTTACACACCTTTTGTTCTTGTCCTTTCAAAACAAACCCTTCGGGTTGTTTCATATAGACTTCCTCATCTAACTCCCCATATAGAAATGCGGTTTTAACATCCATTTGATGTATTTCTAGATGATAGACCGTAGCTAACGCTACCAATAACCGAATAGTGGTTATTCTTGCAACCGGTGCATATGTATCGAAATGATCGATACCGTGCTTTTGTCTAAAGCCTTGAGCCACTAAACGGGCTTTGAATTTATCAATAGTACCGTCGATTTTCATTTTCTTTCTGAAAATCCACTTGCAACCGATTGGTTTACAAGTCGGAGGAAGATCCACTAACACCCAAGTGTTATTTCCCATGATGGATTGCATCTCATCATCGATAGCTTCTTTCCAAAAGGCGCTATCATGTGATGCCATAGCATCGCTATAAGTCAATGGGTCACCTTCCACATTATATAAGTATGGAACACTAGAAGATACTTCACTTCTATCACCTTCAACCAAGTATACTTGGAAATCCGGTCCAAAGCTCTTCGCTTTCCGTTGTCTCTTACTCCGTTTAGGAATAGGATCAACTAAATCAAGTTCATCTATTTGTTGACTTTCATCAACATCTAGAAGTGAACTTTGTTGACTATCATCAACACTCTCATTGGTACAACTTTGTAGATTTCTTTGTCTACTCAATGATGAAAATCTATTTTCATCAAAAATGGCATCTCTTGACTCTATAATCGAATGAATCGATATATAGTCATTTTGTTCTATAACATAGAACCTATAGGTTTTGCTATGAATAGCATAGCCTATAAAGATGCACTCAAGCCCACGTTCACCGAGCTTCTTTTTCTTGTTGCCGGGCACTCTTACAATGGCCCTACAACCCCAAACCTTAAGATAACTTAAGTTTGGTTTCTTTTTGTACCAAAGTTCATAAGGAGTTTCCTTATTCGTTCTCATGGGAACTCGGTTAAGAATGTGACAAGCCGTCAACATTGCTTCACCCCAAAATCCATCACTCAAACCCGAGTAGGATAACATGGAATTAACCATCTCTTGTAGAGTACGGTTTTTCCTCTCCGCCACACCATTAGATTGTGGTGCATAACCGGCGGTTGTTTCATGAATAATACCCATTGAATTGAAATAAAGCGGATCATAATATTCACCTCCTTTATCGGTTCTTAATCTTTTAAGTTTACTACCAATTTGTATTTCTACTTCTTGTTTGTAAATCTTAAAATGTTCAAGAGCCTCATCTTTTGAATGCAAAAGATACACATAACAAAACTTTGAGAAATCATCTATAAAAGTTATGACATACTTTTTGTTTCCCAAAGACGGTGTACTATGAAAATCACAAAGATCACTATGGATTAACTCCAAAATTTCGGTTTTCCTTTCAACACTTTTAAACGGTGTTCTAGTGATCTTAGTTAACATGCACGTTTTGCAATTTTTAGACATTTTATTGCACATTGGAATTAAATCATGTTTAGACATAAAAGAAATTTTGTCAAAATTTACATGTCCTAGTCTAACATGCCACAAGTAATGCAAATCATCATGTTTATTATCATCCAAAACATTACAAACAATATTCTTATTTAAATCCAAAGATAACTTAAACAAACTATTACATAGATAAGCCCTACCAATAAACAAATTATTTTTTGAGATAATACACCTATCGGCTTCAAACACTAGTTTGTAGCCCAATCGATTCAAAATAGGACCCGAGACTAAATTTCTACCTATTTCGGGTGTGTAATACACATCTCTTAAAACTAAAAGATTCCCCGAAGTAAACAACAATTCAACTTGTCCTTTCCCTTGGACCTTGATAGGTGCATTGTTTCCCATGTAGAGATGCTCCCCATCAACAACCTTGTTAAAGGTTTTGAACCATTGTGTAGAATTACAAACATGTCTCGATGCCCCCGAATCGATCCACCAAGCCAAAGTATCATCCTGCAAACCACTAATATTAGTATTCATAGTAGAAAAACTCGTATTAGAATTTTCAACAAAAGTTGCAAGATTACCTTGAGTGGATGGTCCCTTGCTTGTAGAAGCTTGACCATTCCCCTTGGATTTCTTTTGCTTGTTCTTCAAGACGAAGCAATTTTTCCTTCGGTGCCCGGGCTTTCCACATTCCCAACATACCTTTTCGGCATTGGGATTAGTAGCTTTCCCCTTTGAAGAGTCATTCCTCTTCCTTTTATCTCCGGGACGGGATTGTGGTTTCCCTTCCCCAACCATATTAATAGTAGGTACATTAGGATTATCATCCTTCCGGTTTTCTTGTAACCGAATGCTAGACTCAACAATTATATGTTGCCCAAGATCGGAGAGTGTAATCTCCTCTCTTTTATGCTTTAAAGCATGTCTAACATCCCTCCAAGAAGGAGGCAATTTGTCTATTATGCTAGATACCAAAAACACTTCATCAATTTCAATTTTATGCAATTTTAAGTTAGCATGCATCCTTTGTAGTTCATGAAATTGATCAATTATAGGGCGATCTTCTACCATTTTATAGGAATTAAAATTACTTACAAGGAACTTTTTGGAGCTAGCATCCTCCGCCATGTATTTGTTTTCAAGAGCATCCCACAATTCTTTTGCGGACTCATGATATTGGTAGATGTCAAACAAGGCATCTTGCATTCCATTGAGTATGTGACCCCGGCAAATGAAGTCATCATTCTCCCACTTTGACCTCTTACGGTTTTGTTCAAGGATCTCCGTTTCCGGAATCACCATTTCCAGATCATCCGACTTAGCAACTTCCGGTTTTGGTGAGCTTATAACATAAGCCACATTAAGAGTAGTGAGCATAAACATCATCTTCTTTTGCCAACGTCTAAAGTCAACGCCGACAAACTTTTCTAACTTAGCAAAGTTAGAAGTGAAGTCTTTCATAGTTGCCATCGATGAAGGATATCACAAAAGATTATTACTAAGAGTATATAATGCAATACAAATTACAATCGGGAATTTGTATCAAACCCCTTTGTATGATGACAATAAGAAATTACAAGATGATATAAAGCAATAAACTTAATGGAAGATTATTGTGTAACGACAACCGTTACCCGGAAACTTGATACGTGTTGAAGGCGTGTGCTCACTATCCTTTTGTGATATTTCCCCCACAAAGGTACTTGGGTTAGATGTTTGGAAATTCACAATGAGATACAATCAACAACAATACACCCTTAGTACTTAGGATGTATACCGAAAAAACAAAGTGTTTGAGAATTATGAGTATTGTTTTACTTGAACAAAAGTTAATTACTCTCTTGATCAAGCTTAAGAACAAATAAGAAAAGAGATAAGAGAAATCAGAAATTACAAGTGAAAGGTGCAAGCAACACAATCACCCAAGGTCCTCTATTTATACTAATAGAGGAGCCTTAGCTTTAATCACCCAATTGATTGTGTTTTAATACAATCATAATCACCAAAATCAATGTTGCTAATGAATTAGCATTACTCCCCTTCATAATCTCAGAGATTATGAGAATTAAGAAGGAATCCAAGGCATTAAACTCAAGAAAACGGGAAGAAAAAGGCAACGGTCACTTCCAGAGGGCAATCGCCGAGTCGGCGACGAGCCCACAAAAGTGGGCGCCGACTCGGCGCCAAGTCACTGCCTCAATCCTATTTTTCCAGTAGCCAAGCGCCGAGTCGGCGACGAGGCTACACAAGGGAGCGCCGACTCGGCGCTTTCCTTCTGCCCATTTTTCCCTTGTTTTCTTATGTTTTCTCAAAACACCTATTTGGACCTCGTAATTTAATACGTATATTGTCCCACTATTATAATAGCTTTAATAGATATATTACGGACTTAAACTGTCCCACTACCTTAGTAGTACATAGTGATTAAAATACTCAGGATTATTATTTAATATATATTATTATACACTAAATGTTCAACAATAAATTCGTGCATTCTACAGAGACTACAAGTAATGTATTTGGTTTCACCATGAGCTAGCCATTATTGAAGGTAAGTTCCTCAAATTGACATTGAAGTTTATTTTTTTCATTCTAAAAGGGACTTATTTACAACACCCAATTCAAAACAAAAACCTAACCCTGTAAAAATATCACTTGAAATTGTTGAAACCCTTTATGGGGTTTTTTGCTCGAGTCGTATTAAAGTCATTGTTGAAGGTAGTTGACCAAAGGTGTAGATCAATGTGTAATAAAATCAAGTTGAATCTTGTTTAAATTGTCTTAACTCTTATAACATACTTTTATAATTTTAAATTTTTATAACTTTAAAATGTGCTTAATTTAATAATAAATAATTAATAATAATCCCACCTATTAATTACCTAGAATAATCCAAATCATTCACAATTTTCCTACAATAATTCCACCTATTGATTAACTATGAATAATCCCTACTTTGAGGGATATTTTCCTTGAATAAACTCGTTGACCGAATGACTTGGTATAACAAGTTTTACTTTTTTAAAAAGAAGATAAATTTAAATAAAATATCGAAAAAAATGTTTAAAAAATGTTCATAAAAAATTTATGATTTTTTTATTATTTAGAATTTTTTATGTAAATTTTCAAAAATATTTTCTAATTTTAAATTAAAATTTAATTTATTTTTTTGGTGAATCACCTAATATAGCAGGTTATAGCAGGTTATCGGGCTATCCAAGTTTACCCTAGAAAAATACCCCTTAAAGTTGAGATTATTCATGGTTAATCAATAGATGACATTATTGTAAGAAAATCATAAATAATTTAAATTATTTTAGGTAATTTTTCGAATAATATAAGCATTTGATTTGAATGTGATAAGATCCTTTATCCTCCTTTAAACAAGCCTTTTTACTTCAAAAGATCTGCTTTTCGTTTGAAAGCAAAATTTGATCATGAATTGAGCGCTACTCTACTCTATAAAGCAGGAGTATAAAGTTGAGTTGGTAGGTTTTGCTGAATGTGGGCTGTATGCTATCTTTGCTTTTTTATTCGTGCTCATTTAGTTTTGGTAGACGGTTAAATTTGAAACCAATTTTTAAAAATCCTCACCCTCTTCATTTTATCACTATTTTTATTTTTTATTAATTAATTAAAATGACAAAAATGTCATTAGACTTAAAATTAAACTTCTATAAACACTTTAAATTCACTTCATAATACTTTTATCACTCTAAAATTCACTAAATCTAAACAAAAAAATTATCGTAGCTATAGCTTTGGACTTCGAATCATTACCAACCACCGACGTAACTTCTAACTTAATCTCGTTTTAAAATTCAAAAAAAAAGAGGGGTTGCATGTTTTGTGCGACTGGGCCATAAGGTCACACCCCCCTTTTTTATTTTTTATTTTTTTTTGAATTTTTTGAATTTATTGTTTTTAATTATTTGATTTATTAAATGTTAATATTAATTATATTATTTAAAATATTTTCGTTTGTTATTATATTATTATTCAAATAATTAGTTTATAATTTGAATAAAATAATTAAGTGTTTATTTATTTAGTATTGTAATATTAAGGAAAAAATTACCCACATAATCCAAACTTTCACTGATTTTCCTACAATAATCCTAACTTTTGATTAATCATAAATAATCCCCATTTTAGAGAGTGTTTGCCAAGAGTGATATAGGGTGACCTTTAACCTGTTTTACAGGTTATTTTATAAAATAAAAAAGAGAAATAAATTAAAATTGGAAAAAAAAATAACAACACATCACCAATTCTCACTCTTCCACCACCACCACCGGCTCACCTCTGTTCTACAAGAAAAAAAATCTAGAAATTTCTACTACTATGGTAACTGGTAAGATGGATTTGTTTTGTTCTCACCATCTTCAACTTGAATTATGTTCAAACCTCAAATAAAAAGGACAATTACATAAATTCTGCAGCAAAAAATTTTAATGTCATAATTAGTTACCTTGACTTCTAGCACCCCAATTTCTTTTACATCTCCAAATACTGCATAGTTTCCTTGTCCAAGTAATTATAATTTTTACCAAATTTTATTCAAGGAAATTCATCAAGTAATCAAAAAATATGGGTCGAATAGATGTTTTCTAGGCAAATTAAAACAAATTTCCAATCTGAACTATTCTGAAACTTCTTCATTTGTTGAAAATATGTCGTCGGAGTTTTGGGAAAGGACGGGGTGGTAATAGTGGTGTGGAGGAGAGAGACGGATGGGTATGATGGAGGAGAGTTTGGAGTTTATTTTTGGGTTTTTTGTGAATTACAGCTTCAAAGTTTAGTCGTTTTGTAAATTACAGCCGAAAATATTTTTTTATATGAATTACAGCCACCAAGTTTTGAAAGTGACCACCATTACGGCCAGATGACCGGTTATGACCGTTGACCAGCCATTTTACCTTTGACTTTTCTTTTTTCTTATTTTAACTTTTTTTTGTGAGTTTTTTTTTTCTTTTCCTTTTTTTTAATTTAATTTCTCCATCCTCCTCCATCTTCATCCTCTTCCATCTTCATCCTCTTCCTTCTTCTTCTCCACCATGTTCATCCTCTTTTTTTTTTTTTTTTTAAATATTACCTTTGATTTTTTTTTTTAGTTTTTCATTTAATTTTTTTCCCCATTTTCTCTCCTTCTCCCCCAATTACTCATTCATCCTCTTCATCCCATTTCTCCATAAACTTTCTGGTTGATTTTTTAAATTGACCCAAATCTTCCATTCAATTAGTTTGGTGATTAATTTCTCCATCTTCTTTCATCTTTATTCTCTTCCTCCTTCTTCTCCACCATGTTCATCATCTTCCCTTTTTTTTTATTTTGATTTTATTTTTGTGAGTTTTTTTTTTTAGTTTTTCATTTAATTTTTTTTTCCCATTTTCTCTCCTTCTCCCCCAATTACTCATTCATTCTCTTCATCCCATTTCTCCATAAACTTTCTGGGTTGATTTTTTAAATTGACCCAAATCTTCCATTCAATTAATTTGGTGATTAACAATTGCAGACACTGGTGTAGAAGATCCTCCACCTCCATTCAAACCTCCTCCTTTTGTTTTTACTAAAATTGTAATTTTGAATTTGTAGTTTTGAATCACAGATGATGTTGATGAAGATGGTGAACAACCCCTTTTCCTTATTTTAGTAGCATCCCCCATTATTCTTTCTATTTTTGGAAATACCCAGAAAGACAAAGCTTAATTGCAACTTCAAAATGTTGAAATCAATCCATTAAGAATCTAAAAGGAGTAAAAAGTTGAGAACTTCAATTGGGATTTGAAGAAGTGTAACCTAGAAAAATTGAATTTCAATTGCAACTCAAAATGTTGAATATTACAATTTCTGAACCTAAAACAAAGCAAGATGATACCTTTACTAAAACAGTAAAATGGGGCAAACATTAGGAAGATTTGAGAACTGGGTATTGTGAGGAATGTGAAATTAAGTTCAAAAAATTAAGTTTTTTAATGTGCAACATTGGAGGTGGAGGGAGAATGAGTAATTGGGGGAGAAGGAGAGAAAATGGGGAAAAAAATTAAATGAAAAACTCAAAAAAAAAAAAACTCAAAAAAAGGAAGAGGATGAACATGGTGGAGAAGAAGGAGAAAGAGGATGAAGATGATGAAGAGAATGGAGAAATTAAATAAAAAAAAGGAAAAGAAAAAAAAACTAAAAAAAAAGTTAAAATGAGAAAAAAGAAAAGTCAAAGGTAAAATGGATGGTCAACGGTCATAACTGGTCATCTGGCCGTAATGGTGGTCACTTTCAAAACTTGGTGGCTGTAATTCATAAAAAAAAAAAAACTTTGCGGTTGTAATTCACAAAACGACTAATCTTTGAGGCTGTAATTCACATAATCGGTCATCTGGCCGTAATGGTGCAAGATACTTTTGAGTTCTCTACGCTGCTCCAAGGTGTGACCGTATTCGCGATGATAGTCGCAGTATAGATCATAGTTGCGACGGTTAGACGGTGTAGTTGTAGGCGGCGGTGCTGGGAGAGCATCCTGGACAGCGAAGAAGATATCTCGCCTGTTTCTGTTGAAGTGAGGATCCTCTCCTCCGTCCCTGATATGCTTTCCCTCGGTTTCCTCAGTCGCATATACCTGTCTTTGCCTTGGTGGCCCCATGTCAGAAGGGTGACCATGGTGACGCGGGTGGTAACCTCTATCCCTCCGGGATGGCCGGTCATCTCGTGGACCTTTTGGTGGGAGGCCACTTTCCCTCTTGTCATGTTTCCGCTTCTTCGTATCATGGGCATGGCATATCTCAGAAGCAGTGACATAACTTTGACATTGTCTCATGGCTTCGGCGTAGCTCTTCACCTGATTCTCCACAAGTTGGAATTTTAACTTTGGAGTTCTCATTCCATTGATCAGGGCATTAAGTGCCACGGAATCCTCTAGATCTGTCACTTCCAAGATGGCCTCCTAGAACTTTTTCAGGTAGGAAGCCACAGATTCTCCTTCCTGCTGTACCACACTTAGCAAGTGGAAGTTAGTTTTTTCTTGCCTCTTGGAAGCGACAAAGTGATTGGCAAACTTGGCTTCCAATTGCGGAAAAGTGTGAATTGTCCCTGAGGGTAAGGATGTATACCAGCTAAGGGCAATCCCACTTAAAGTAGTTGGGAAGAATTTACACAGCAAGGCTTGACTGGTGGTGTATAGTAACATCAAATTCTTATATGCCACGATGTGTTCTTCAAGGCATGTAGTACCATCAAAAGAAGTCATGGAGGGTACCTTGATTTTAGTAGGATTGGGGGTTGCCAAAATTTCAGCGGATAAGGGAGAATTTATCACTATGGGGGCGCCCTGGGGTCCCCCTAGACTGATTTCCGCCTGAACTGGAACAGGGGGCCTAACGGGACTCTGTGAATGACTAGATCCAGAGAGCCGTTGCGCCTTCCTCTCTTCGCGTTTTCTGTCTATCATAGCCTGGGTGCTCTCAGAATGCTGGGATCGTTTTTGATTTAGATAGTCCCTAGCAGGGGCGGATCCAACATAGTGCAATGCTGTCAATTGACAGCACAGAATATCTGTAGATTAGTTGGTAATACACTTTACCTTTCCTGCTGTAGACCTAGGTTCAATTCCTTTTCAAAGCATTTTTGGCTACATTTTATAAATTGGCTCTAAAGTGTTACTCTTAGTAGATAATGACAATACTTACACTGCCATTATGATTTCATGACACAACTTATCAAAATCACCTTCATTATCATCATTACTTGATTTTTATTTAAAACTGATCATTTTTAATAAACTTTTCTTAAGTGTCATATTTTCATTGTATGATTTTCAAATTCCAATTCTTTATAATTTAATTAATATTTTTTTGAAGCTAATTAAGCAATATCATATACAAAAAATGATGCTTTTCAATCAAGGAATTATTGTCTTCGTAGACGTGGGAATTTTTTTTTCAGTTGGGTTACTGTGTTACTTATTTGGTTACCTTTATTTTCCTTTTCTTTTTTATACTAGTTTTTGCTAAGTTAAGTCTTCTAGTTTTACTTATTTAATTAGCTATATTGAAACTTATTAGTTGATTATATGGTTCCACCATGATTAACAAATTTTGACTTATTAATCCTATAGGAAATATGGATGGAAATATGGATGTAAATTAGTATATATTAGCACTTTTATGTTATTTGATAAGGATATATGACATTATTACTTAAATTATTTTATGGCAAGGAACTTGGAATGAGTAAAATAATTGTGAAATGAAGTTATTTTAATAGTGAGCTTTGTATTTTTGTTTGTGGATCGTAGAAGTTTGTTTAATATTGGTTTGTCATTTTTTATTAATTAGTTGGTCATTTAGAATGATACTATCATAATTTATTTTAAATGTAATTTGTTTCAAAATTTGTCGAATAATGATATTATGTGCATTTGTAAAATATGAAAATTCGGCGTAGACAATTGTCTTAATCAACCACTGAAAGTAATATTTTTTAATTGTTGAATGTTTTCTATATATTTAAATTATCGACATCATTTAATTTTTTTCTGGATCCGCCCCTGGTCCCTAACATCCTAGGTTTGCGTTCTAGATTCATCCTGAAAGGATGAACTTTTCTGGCGACGGGCTCTTTCCCTCCGTCTCCAATTTCTGTGGCAGGATCGGGAGGCCATTGTCTCCCTGTCATCCTGCCGCCTTGAGTCCTGCTTCTGGGAGGCATCCTCCCTTTGGGAATCCTCTTGCCTTTGTGAGTTGGGAGGATCCATCCGTCTTCTCAAGTTTTCGATTTGTTCAGCCATATTGTCCAACGCCTGCTGGTTCTGGTTGGTGGCAGTGGTGCTGAGGGCAGCACGAAGTTGTTCAGCAAACACCGTGGTAAGGCTTTGCGCCAGCATGTCCAGATCACGGCGAGTCATGGCCTGATTGTTGGTCTGTCCCGCAGACGTGTCTGTATCTATGCTGTGCACGGTGGCAGTTTGTGTTTGTACTCTTTTCGGGGCCATGACTTTTATGTATCTTTCCCCACAGACGGCGTCAAACTGTTTCGGGTATGAAATGAGAAAGTATGCAAGGCACGTGAGATACCTGAAGTGGAAGTCGTATAGTGGTCAAACGTCAGTCAAGTTGCGAAGCGGCACCTCCTGAAAGCGGCACGTTTGTCCTACACAACAACAAGTTAGCCTTGCCCGAGGGGTTATCTCCCGGAAAGCCCCTCCGACGCTCAAGTCAGATCGGAAATTATGAATGAGAACAGGAAAGTAGAAGTTTAAGGTGTTTAGTATGGTTGTTTGTCACCTGAGAAGTGGTACAGCGGGAGATAACGGTTGGCAATGGTGGTGAGTATAAATTTTGGCAGAGTTTCGGTATGATAATAAGGCTTAGGGTGCAAAATAACCCAAGATAGCCTATATATAACCATCGGATGGCGGTTACCCGATGGTGGTTACTTCTGCAGGAACATGGGGACGAATGGGAGTTAAGGACTCCTAAATCTGGATAACAACAGTTACTTGGAGGAGAGGAGCAGTTATAAAGCGGTTATCTGACAGTTACCCTTGCTGGAAGTAGGAAAGTCAGATCTTGACTGGAGCTGATCAATGTTTAGTCAAAGATTAATCCAACTTTCTTGACTTAGTCAATGGAGCTAGACCTTATCCATAACACGCTATAAGATTTGGCCAAGTTTCACCAATTAATTTGAGAGTAAATCATACATTTGTAGTTGATCATTTGATACATCATCATCAAGTATTACAAAAGTTGATTATAAAAAATAGATTAATCAATAAAATTTGTTAATTAATGTTGAAAGGATTGACCGTCGAATAAGTTACACTATTAATGCATAAACTCGTTTTTGATCAAGTTAGATCCATCAAGTATTACAAAAGTTGATATTAATACAAAGTTATTAGATTCATTAAAAATAAATAATTTAACTAATGGTTCAAAGGATTGACCATCCAATGACAACGGTAAACTAAACCTATCTAATTCATAAATGAAGTTTTGATCAATGACTATTTAAATATTACTAGCATTATACCCGTGCTATGCACGGATTGCATTTAAAGTTTTTTTTAATGTCTACATTAATAATATTGTAAGTAGTGTCTACTATTCCAAATTATATGTACAACTAAATTAAGTTTAAAATAATGAAAATAAAGAGGAAAATAACCTATAAGAAAACCGGGTCACATTCATCCGCTAAAATTTTATTAAAATGTATAAATTTTATCTTATAAGGTGGTGCTACTAAATCGTGACATACTTTTAAGGAAATAGACTTAGCGAAATAAATTTTATATTCATGTTCTGAAACCTTATAGTCACTCTTGTTTTTGTAGATTTTAAAGTTGCTCAATGAATATGATTTTCACTCCTCTATTCGAGATCCATACGTTTTGTAATTGCAGTAATCAATGGAGGCTTGAATTGTAGTACTTTGCGATTGGAAAAAAAATATAAGAGACTTTGATTCATACAAAATTATAGCAGTAATTAGTGAGAGTAAAACTTTTAGAATGATTGATAAATTACATAATTTCTTTTGTTAGATAACAAAATAATTTACCACATCATCCATCAAAGATCATGTGTAATGCAGTTTCTTTACCTTGTCCCTTACCCATATCTTCCATTGATTTCATGTATATATGACTTTAGCCTTAATTTCGAATAAACCTTTTGATTCTTTAATTCGAAAAGTTTTTTAAAAGGCAAACTCATTTTTGCATCAACAAATAAATAATGTTTTGTAGTTTGACCAAATTTTTTAAGTGATATAAGATATTATCAAGTAATAAGTGTATATTTATAGTGTTATCAAATATTCCATCCAATCTTCTTTTCTAAACAACCTAGAGATAATTGAAAGGTCTAATTTTTTTAATGATTTTTTTTTATTATTAATTAATAATAATTAATTTAGATATTATTATGTTCAATTAGGAGAATTAATTGAGAATATGAAATGAAAGATTTTTATGTGAGAATTTTTCTCCAACCAATATTCCATCCAATTTGCTTTTCTAAACAACCTAAAGATAATTAAAAGGTCTAATTTTTTTGTTAATTTATTTTTATTATTAATTAATAATAATTAATTTAGATATTATTATGTTCACTTAGGAGAATTAATTGAGGATATGAAATGAAAGATTTTTGTTGATTTAAATATTATTATTGATTTTTATTAATTGAAGAAACTTTTATTTTTTGAAAAATATATTCATAAAATGACATATGGCATAATTGATTGAGAAAGTGCCAAATGACAAAAATGTTTTTGAATTACTATCTTGTATGATGATTTATTGTACAATCATATTGATGAGATATTTAAGTAATAAATACACACAAGATTCAAAATTAACCTTATCCAATATATCGTACCCAGAACCCATTCGAACATCCAAAATCCCAAATGCACAAATCAGTGTATATAATAATTATTTAAAAACGCTCAATAAATATTTTTATTTTATGTAAAATCCACATATTACTACTTATTTGAAAATCGTTTGTGACTTTATTTTTCAAAAAGAAAGAAAGTCGTTTATGACTTTACATACTATAAAAGCCATTTAAAAATAAATGTCATAGTCCAACTTCGTTGGAGGTTTGAGAATTCGAGTCTGAGCAAAGTCGGAAGAAATAAAATCCAAGTTTGAGTCAAAGGTAAAGGTGGAAAAAGCCCGAATTTTATTTGGAGTAAGTGGGAGCATGCATAATTAGATTAGAAGTCGGCCCATTGTTATGAGCCCCATTTAGGGTAGCACAACTTGTTTCGTTTATATGTTACTTATAGAATATTTTTTACTTGAACCCTAGCATTATATAATTTCATAGAAAATTTGATTTTTAAAATTTCAACTTTGAGCCATCGAATAACAATCTCTAATTTGAATCTATATTTAAAAATTCTAAATAGAATGTTAGTTTACTTTTAGAAACTCAATATTGTTTTAACTTTAATGTTAATCGACAAGTTATTCAACGGGAGGAAATCAATCATTTCAAATTTTACACCTTTTGGATGAACATGTTTTTTTTTTCCATAACAATGGTTAGGACAAACTTGGTAATAAGTTTGACGTACGCAGTAACAAAGTTGTCTTTCTTGGTTATACTCTTAATAGTAAAGCTTATCGTGTATAATTTACGCACTAAAGTTGTGGCGGAAAGTATACATTCTATTTTTCATAAAAAAGATAAATCTAAAGCCATGTCATGATGATGATGATGATGAAGATGAAACAACAAAGGAGAATGGTGCAAACATACAGGCACATTTTTAAGCCCTTTACTTAGCTAGTTTGGAAATCGATAATGGTTCTCAACGCCTTGACAACATAAATCAGGAACCTGAGCCTAGAGAACATGTCCAGAAGATGATAGCTCTCTGAACAACTCTCAAGGCCTTGAACATGAACATATGACATCTCCTTTGGTCATGAAAAAAAAGTTTAAACAAACATCTTCTTATCCCTTGGAGACTATAATACAGAGAAACAAAGTGGTTTTCATACTAGATCAAAGAGCTAATGTGTTTCTTATGCTTTTGTCTCCCTTATTGAACCAAAAACTCGTGTTGAAGCTCTATAAGAAGCTGAATGGATTGTTGCCATACAAAATAAGCTAAATGAGTTTGAAAGGAACAAGGTATAGACATTGGATCCTAGACCTAATGATCGGACAATCATTGGAACCAAGTGGGTCTTTCACAACAATTTGATTAAAATGGTAAGGTAGTTCGTAACAAAGCTAGACTTTTTGCTAAAGGTTACAATCAAGAGGAAGGTATTAATTATGAAGAAACTTTGAACATGTTTCTAGATTAGAGGCTATTAGAATGTTGCTAACTTTTGCTTCTTTCATGCATATTAAACTTTTTCAAATGAATGTTAAATGTACTTTTCTAAACGGTTATCTTAACGAAGAACGATATGAAGATCAACCTTCTAGTTTTGAAAATGCAAATTTTTAAATAATATTTTTATCTTGGACAAAGCTCTGTACGGATTAAAGCAAGCTCCTAGAGGTTGGTATGACGAAAGACTTTCTAACTCTTTAAAGGAAAATGGTTTAAAAAAAGGTTTGATAGACAAGGTACTCATCATTAAAAACTCAAGGTAGTGATATGTTAATTGTTCAAATTTATGTTGATGATTTTTTATTTGGTGCTACTAACGTTTCTCTTAGCAAGGCATTTTTGATCTTATGAGTAAAGAGTTTGAGAAGAGCATGATGGAGGAGTTGACATTCTTCCTTGGATTGCAAATCAAACAAGAGGTATGATTACCACATTACCAAAATCAAGAAAATATTTAAGAGACCTTCTAAAGAAGTATAACTTGGATCAATCCAATCCCTCGAAGACTTCCATGAGTTCTTCATGCTCTCATGATCAAGATCTTGACAGCAAGTCTATAGATCAAAAGCTATATCAAGGTAACACATTACTTTATTTAACAACTAGTCGACCTGATATTATGTTTTGTGTTGGTGTTTGTGCTCGTTTTCTAGCTAACGCTAAAGAATCTCACCTCATAACGGTGATGAGAATCTTTAGAAATCTATATGGAACTCGAGACCTTGGTATTTTGGTATCCCGATAAAAGTGATTTCTTGTTAGTTGGATATTCTGATTCCGATTTTGCAGATTATAAAATTAATAAAAAGGTTACTATAAGTAATTCTCAATTTCTTAGATTCTCCCTTATTTCTTCGCAATCGAAGAAACAACACTCAGTGGCCCTATCATCAGCCGAAGCTGAATATATGGTCACAGGTGCATGTTGTGCTCAAGTTCTATGGATGTCTGAACACCTAAAGGATCGAGGATTGGACTACAAGGAGTTACCAATAAAGTGTGACAATATAAGTGCTATCTCCATAACAAAGAATCCATTTCAACACTGTTGATGTGAGACTTCATTTTATACGAGATGATTACAACAAGAAGACATCACCATAGGCTTTATTCCAACAAGAAGGACATTTGCCTTATGTTTTCGAGGCCTTGACACTGATTGTCAAGGACTTGACAATTGGACTAAATTGATATGATTTAAAGTGTTTGAGTTATGAATCAAGATATTGATTGAAATATCTTTCTAGATATTATTAGACGACATTAATATTTCAAATTTGATTTTTCAAAATTTCAAAATTACATCCATTTTAGTTTCAATTTTTTCTTTCCATATTTACGAAAAATTAATCTTTTTTATCGTTTTGGAAAATTTCTGATATTCTGGAAAATAAAAATATCCTGCAAAATATTATGTTTTTATACTTTTGGAAACAAAAATGTTTACTTTGACTATATTGATTGCATTGCAAGGAGAATTCCTAGCCAATTATTTTCCTCCTATAACTATCCCATCATTATACCTAAACCGTCACTCTTCCCCTCTCCATCATATTACGTTACACACATCATTATTACCCCTCCCTAAACCGTTAACCTCATCTCTTTTTAACCCTTACCATATAACTTCTTCATTCACCACAACACTCCAAAACTTAAACTACCCACATCCAGGGCCGTCTCAAATCATTTGGAGGCCCTGGTCTAATACTAAAATTGGTCCCCAAGAAAAAAAAGAAATTAGAAATATTTATTTCAAAAACTCATTACATTATTACAATTATAAAATATTAGCGTTATCATTTGGCAAGAAAGTTCTATTTTCTAAATCAACACTTCGATAATCCAAATTAATCGTTTCATTAGAAGTCACATTTTCATGAATTTCAACATTAACATTTTCAACAATATCAACATGTACTTGTTCTTTTATCACAAATTTTTCAAGTGATCCTCTTTGAGATTGAATTAACTCTTCTAACTTTTTTCTTTTCTTATGTTTTTCATATCCAAACTTATGTTTTTTAACTATAGGAGGCATTATTATAGAAACAATAATAATTAAAACATAAAAAAATAAAAAAATTGATTCAACCTTGTAATTGTAATTGACCTTTAAAGATTCATATCCCCAAATTGCATTTTTATACGAGAATCCTGCAATTGATAATAATAAAATACAAAATTAAAAAAATCAACAAAAAATACTCAAATACAAACATACAGTTAATCAAAGTAAACTACAATTATCTTCAAAAAAAGTAAACTACGATTCAAAAAAAAAGTAAACTAAAATCACATACAAATGAAATTACAATATTTAAATAAAACATTTAAATCAAAATAAATAAAAAATACTCAACTAGAATGGTTAGCCTTCCGGGCTTCTTAGCAAAGGTGATGTACTGTTTGTTGTGCTGTCACGTGGAATGGAAAACCGGAAGACACATTTTCAGATTCTTTTTTTAAATTATTATTTTAGAATATAAAAAGTCAAGGTTGCTTTTTTTTTTTTTTTTTTTTTTTTTTTTTTTTTTTCTATTGAAATGTGGGAATGTATTGATAAGGAAAGTGCATTATTATTGCAGATTACTTTTAAGTAGGGGTGTTCAAAACTACCCGACCTGCCCGACCCGACCCGCCGACCCGTTGACCCGCCTCATAAATGGCGGGTCAAAAACTAAAAAAATTTCAAAGTTCGCCTTAACTGGGTCGGGTCATGGGCCGATAATTTATTAACCCGGGTACCCGCTCGACCCGGATAGCTTATTTTGAATTTTTTTTTATTTATTTTCAAGGTATTTGAGTAGCTGCTCAGTATAAATGCTTTGGCTTGCAGTAAATATAATTATCTCAAAAAGGCTAGCTATCTTCAATGTGTAGGTATTTGTACTTGTTAGAATTACACATTTTTCTAGAATTAGAACAATACCCAGATGTTGTACCAGACCCAGAACTTGAAAACCAAAAAACACCATCTTTTTTTTCTTCTTCTACTTCATTAATGGTGCTTAAACTAGCATTTCCAGACTTATCATGACTCAAAATTGAAGAACTTGAATTTTTTGGGGAAATGGCTTTATGGGTGAAAACTGGTTTGTTGGTGAAAACTTTGAACATCAATATTGTGTTTACACTTGAATTTTAATGCATTTAGTTTTACTCGATCTTGCTAGTGTAACATATAAACTCGCATTTGTCTACCTTCGATTGCCTAATATCTACTCGGAATTTGATCTTAAAAATAATAATTAAATTTGAAAAATCACCAAAAATAATAACCGGGTACCCAGTGTCCCGACCCGTAGCGGGTACCCGCACTAAATAGGCCGGGACACGGGCCGCAAAAATAGGTACCCGGCTAAGCCGGGTACCCGGTTATGAACACTCCTACTTTTAAGTGACCAATTCTATATCTTGTCTTTTTCATTTACAATTAATAGGAAATATTTATTTGCTATTTTGGGCTATGTACTCATATTTTTTGGGCCCTTAATATCTTCATATTTATTGGGCCCTATGCAAATGACCAGGTTGCCCTTGTAGTTAGCCGGCCCTGCCCACATCATTCACCCTCTCCAACCTAAACAAACCTTCAACTATTACCAATAATAGCCCCTCCCAAAAGGAAAACCCCTAATCCAAAGGAATAGGAGGAGGAGGAGGAGGAGAAGAAGAAGAAGAAGAAGAGTCATAAGGGTAAAGCTCTTGTTGATTCATCTCCAAGCCCTAATGAAACTGATTAGGACCTTAACGAGGATGAGTCTACCCATGTTAAAGTTGACTTGCCCCACCCTCTCCTTTGCAGTGATTAAACAATATTTTTCATTTCATTCTAAGTCTTTTTGTTGTTTTTGAAAACATAGACCTTTGATTCGATATTTTCTCTCTTTTTCTCTTGACCAAAAGACAAAGGAGGATAAGAGACTAAGATAGTAACAAATCACTTCTGCTAAGTTTTGCTATAATATGCTTTCTTTGCTATATTTGTTGTTATATGCTTGCTTCTGCTATAGGTACATTTTCAACAAATTCAAGGCCTTGAACTTAAAAGAATCTGATCTTTCGAGACCTTAACAGTCTTGACATATTTCTTATTATTAGTTCTAACCATCTGTTTTGCAAGATATCTATTTTGAGAGTTTAAAGGTTTTAAGTACCTTGATCATTTAAAATATGTTTTATATGTTATAGAATTTTAATCTTTTAAAATATGTGTTTTATGTTTTAGAACTTTTTTTTTTTGAAATATGTCATATATGTTTAAGACTCAATGATCTTTTAAAATATATTTGTGTCTTATTTTGTTTGTTTTCCATCAAGGGGGAGATTGTTGACTTGGCCCCTTGATCAATCTATCGTTTATATGTTATGATGGAAGACAATATTGGTTTATTATTGAAGTACATGCTAATATTTCTATGTGGTTTGTATGTTTACATAGCATAAATATTGTAAGTTCGCAAGAAGCTTGCATTATAGCCGTATGCTATATTGTTGGCAATATATATATATATATATATATATATATATATATATATATATATATATATATATATATATATATATATATATATATATATATATATATATATATATATATATATATATATATATATATATATATATATATATATATATATATATATATATATATATATATATATATATATATATATATATATATATATATATATATATATATATATATATATATATATATATATATATATATTTGTTACCTTGATCGTGTTCAATTCAACGACTACACAAAACATCCAAAGGTATAATTTTCTATCTATTCTATTATGGTAATCACACTATATGAAAAGATATTAGAATTGATTCTATTTCCAAAGTTGCCATATATAAAGAGATAACTAATACATACTTGCCATAAACCTGATTATACTATTCTAAGCAAGTACTGATTTTATTCTAAGGTTGTATTCTGATTTCCTTCTACTATATCTAATAAGTTTTATTCTAGGAAAGTTGCCTTGGATACAAAGATACGGTTTCAATTTCAAAGCCTCGACAAATTCAGTTAAGGTAAGTTACCGTTAAGGATTTAAATCTTCAAATGGTACTTAATCTGAAGAATGAAGCTAAGAAAGACAAAAAAAAAAAAAAAAAAAAAAACTACGAGACAATCACCAATGAAACACATTGCTAAAAGTCTTTCAAATGTCTTAAAAGAATCCTACTTCAAGAATTACTTTCAAGCTCTACATTCAGCTTAATTTTCTAAGGTTTTCTTGTAAAAAGTAATTTATTTTTTCATAAGTTGTAATGTGTGATTGATTGTAAGAAATAAAAGCGAAAGAGAAATAAGTTTAGCTCACTAGGATTAGAGTTTCTAGTTTGGTTGCATTGTGGCTACGGGGAGTTGTTAGAAGATAAGTGTGACCTTCTTCTAAAATTTGTATCAAGGAATCTGACGGGAAAATGAATATAAAGTATTTGGCGAAATCCTAAGAGTTAAGAAAAAGCTCGAAGGTAGATATTAGATCCTTTAAAGGATATGACTCTTTACATCCTTGCGTTATTTATTTTCGCACCTATACATTTTGTTTTTATCTTACTCAAAACTAGTCCCAAACTTATTCTGCAAAGCAACTTTTATTTTTAGTTTTAGCAAGGTTACAACTTACCTTGTCAAGGTCATGACTTGTTATCAGCGAAAAATTGTCATACTTTATTCAATTTCCACTCTAGAGTATTCCATTACCTTTATTGATTTTTCAGATGTCATTATAAAAAAGCAGGTTGTATAGTAGTTGTATTAAGCTCTCTTATATGTTCTCGAATGTCAGCTGACAAAATACTTGCTTTTACATGACCATCATTGTAAACTATAAATCGATGATTGTGTGTTTCTTTATCACTAGGACACTCTCACCATCCATGATATTTCTCCTGATTTCCAATAAAATCTAGTAATCATAAACCAACAACCGGATGCCCTACTTTTAAATCCTGGTCGAGTCGCGATATCAATATCATGCAACTGACCTATGAATCTACTATAATGATGGCAAATATAAACTAATAGTGGATTTTAGAAACTCAAATTATAAAAAATGACAACAAAATGAAAAATGTGACGACGAATATTAGAGCTCTTAAAATATACACAACACCGTCCTTAAAACTGATTCTTCTTTTTATCTTTTGCAATATGTTAGAGGAGATTCGATAAACAAAATGTTGGAGAAAGTCAATGGTTGCGTTACTCTAACCAATGACAATTCCTGCATACTCTTTCCCTTCGAATTTACATCTTTTTGGACTGTTTCCTAGAAATTATTGTATTTTTATATTTGGCTATATGACCCATGCCCTTTCTTTAATTTGGTATGTAAATTTAATTTATATCTTATTATAATTTCCTCACAAATTTCTCCCACAACCCATCAAAAATACTTTTTTTTGGTCTTATTTATAAATGCGACCTTAGATATTACGCTACTCATTGTAATATTTTAATAATTACGCTATAACATAATTTGCTTTTAATGGGATATATTTAGCGACATTTAATTTGAATGTCGCTATTTGAAATTTCTTTTACTGTATATTGAGGATTTAGTGATATATTTATTAAATCCTTTAGTAGTATATTGAAAAGTGACACTAAAGCTTTTAGCGACATAGGATATAATAACATCAAATGTCACTATAGATTATAGTGACAATTACATATGCCAATAAAGACCAAATTAAGTGTCGCTAAATCACTTTATGGTAGAATTTAAAATAAAAACCAATAATTATTACATTAAAAATTAAATCAGTGGTATTTTTTTAATGCCATTAAATCCAATGTCGCAAAAGGTTAAATTTGTTGTAGTGTTATTATTTCTAATTAAGACATCTAAAGTTCTAAAATTTTGATTCTTTAGAACTAAATTTTTGGACAAATAAACAAATTTCTAGTTCCATCTATAGTTATTTACAAATAAATAAAAAATCTTATTACAAAACTAACTAATTAATTAATAGTGTAGAAAATATAAAATTACAAATAATTAGAATTAAAAAGTAACTTTTTATTCAAAAAAACTTAGATGAGACCGTCGCAAACTAAGGCAAAGTGTGGGCCAACTCATTTTACGCGCGTGTAACTACATTTTTATTTTCTGGGGATTTATCAATTTTTATCTTAAAGGTATCAGTTTTTAAAATTGATACCTTTAAGATCAAAATTGATACCTTTTAAAATCAACGTTGAAAAATGTCAGAAAATGAAAATAAATGCCGAAATTGTTACACACGCAAATTAAACGGCTCAAATTGACGATCTCATTATGAGGCCGTCTCGTCCAATACCAGGACTCATATTTGTAATTGCTGCAAATACTCCCTCCTATTTATAGAAAATGAGACATTTTCTTATTGGGTCAATTCACTAAAAATGTCCCATTTCTATTTTTGTCATTCTTTTTTTACACTTTTACCCTTACTACAACAACACAACACTACATAAATATCAATATCCTTAATGGAAAAGAAGTGTTTTCTACTCACTTTTAAGTGGTCCCCCGCCCCTCATTGGTTTTAGTGCAAAACTCAAATGTCTCATCCTCTATAAATAGGAAGGAGTATTGAGGAAGAGCGAGAGTAGGCTGAGTTGCATTCGGGTTCGGGTCATATATAAACAGGACAGAAAGCTCTTGACCCAAACCCAACCCATTTAGTTAATTGGGTCGAAAATCACAACCTTGACCCGACATGCAACAGATCAGATTGACCTGATATCGGCCCACTTAACACATTTATAATTTTTTCGTTTTCGTTTTAAGGGTCTTAACATTAATAAAATCTAATTTTTAGGCTTTAATTTTAACTTTATTTTTTTTGTTGTTTATTTTTTATTTAATATGGAAAATAAGAAACTATGAAGTGAACTAAGTTTAACTTATACTTATTGATTTAACTCGAAATTAACACATTTAATTAAATGAGTTATATAGATTTTTTTCAGGTTTAAAATTTTTACCTGAACCTAACTCATTTAATAAACAGATCAGGTTGGATCGACTCATTTAATTAATTAGGTTAAAAGTCTCAACTCAAACCCATTTATCGAGTTAGGTTCAGGTCGGGTCAACTTTTTCCTGCCCTAATCGTATTAATTTACTCATTGATGACAAAGAGATCAAAAGTGGGGCCCACTATTGTTGACTTTTGAACACGTTTTTTATCATGTCCTTGGGTACCTATTTCTATCTCACATACTCATTGTCTTCCTAACATGTAGTACTATTATTTTGGATGGACATTTAGTACTATTATTATTTTTGGTATTGTTATTAGTTTAATGTATATTTTATTATTATTAATCAATAAGTTGAATATAATCAAATAAAATTTTATTTAATTCATTTCAATAAGAAGGAAATATAATATAAAATATTATTAATAGTTAAATATTACTCATTAGATATTGAAACATAAAATGTTGAAAAATGCTTAAGAAAATGAGTAGTATTAGTATATCTTTGTGGTCTCACCAACAGAGCTATTTATGACATTTTAAAGGTACTGAGCAAAATCTAAATTATGGGCCCTTAAAAACTAAAATTATGTTCTATTACGTTAAATTAATTATAATTGTTAGTTTTTCTATTTTCAATCCTCTTGAATACTTGGTATTACTCTAACTATATTTTATGGAAAAAATATAAGGCCCCCTATAAATTGGGCCCCTGAGCAATAGCTCATGGTGCTCCCCCTATTGAGCTGGCCCTGCTCACCAAAAGTCCCTTTCAAAACCAATAATTTCAACACCACCTTAGAGCACTCTCAATATGAAAAAAATCCTTCACCAATCTCTTTATACTTTCTTTCTCATCCACATCAGATTTTTGTGTGAAAGTTTTTAACATAAGAAATATATTCCATCAATGAAAAGACAAAAAAGTTTTCTCATTACTTTTTTAATACTAATTTATGTAAAATTAGAAAAATTAATAAAATTTAAAGCATATTAAACTATAGCGAAATTTGTGTCTAATTATAGAACATAAAATTTTATGACCATTATTATATTTATATATAAATAGGATAGAAACTCGTGCAATGCCTGGATTTTAAAATACATTTATATCTTAATGAAATTTTATACGAACGAAAATATTAAATGAAGGTGCGTGATAGATTATTTACATACATACATTGTAATTAAAAAAGAATTAAATATAAAAAACACAAAATAGGTTGTTAATAAAGAGTTTATAATTTTTGAAACACCTCTTTATACACTACATTCTCAGTACGATGACATATTTTACCATCCTTATCACCTCTTTGCATTAATTTTCCATGTTCCCCTATCACTCTGTATTTCCTTAATGTAATTTAAGCTCATTGTTATTATTGAAAATAACACTGAATATAATTATGAGAAAAGAGAAATGGTATGAGCAACTAATTAAGTTGATCAAAAGATGTATTTATATTGTTGTTCATGCCATTGTAGTAAAAGCCGATTTTTATTTTGTAAATAATAAAATTGTCAAAATTGAAATTTATGCAATTGTTATTCTTGCTATTTTGAAACCACTGTTTTATATTTGTAATAGAATTGAATTGAAATTCTTGCCATTTATTCCTGCATTTATTATAATAATCAGCGTTTTTTATTTATGACATTGTAGTAAAATTCAATTTTAATTTTTGTAAAGAATATGTTATAAATAATAGTGCGAACCTTTGTTTATGGCAATGGACTCCTTGCTTAGAATAAACATGAAATGAACAACACCGTGATGAAGATTCTTTGCAACACACTGGTCACCGGAAATCTTGATAAAAGGTTGAAGGCGTATGGAAACTTTCCTTTTGTGATATATCCCCCACAAAGGTACTTGGGTTACGATAATGGATATTCACAACGAGATACAATCAACCACATTAACCGATGAGTACGCACCGATTAATCTAAACAACAAAGAGTTTATAAGAGAAAATGAAATCAGAAAAACTATAACGGAGTTGATCACTCTCCTTTACGTTTCAAGAGAATAAGAGAAAGATGACATAATTTAGATTCTAACAACAAGTGATTTGATATCCATGCACTCACTCTTATTTATAGAGTTGAAGTGTCACATGGTTTCATCCAATCCATACATCGGTTGACGATGTAACACATTGATACATAACAACACATTAGTTCATGAAACATAACTTTGTTTCATGAACAATCACTTTGTTTCATGAACAATTACTTTGTTTCACAAAACAACTTCCAGAAACTTTCTAACTCGAAAATCTCTAAGTGTTCGAACGAGCATCCAAAGTGCTCGAACGAGCAAACCACCAAAACATCAAACAGAATGTTCAGAAGCATTCTGACCTGCTCAGAGCCACATGCTCGAACGAGCATAATAGTGCTCGAACGAGCAGCTCAATGCTCGAACGAGCAACCCACATGCTCGAACGAGCACATGCTCGTGATGCCTCGTTTTGGTTCCGTTGTTACGTACTTGCTTAGTTTATGTAATACATGTTCTAAGCCTTGGATAATGTCCTACATGCTCTAAATATTCAACAATCCTCCCCCATTTAGAGCCTTTAGGACATTCTTTCTCTTTCTCTATAACTGATTTCAAAATCACATTCCATGCATCAATGTTAATGTCCCTCCGGATTGAATTAACACCTAGTACGACATACTTGACAAATGATCGTGAAATGATGATGTCCCTACGGATTGAATCACATAACACATCTGACCATTTGAAGATGAAGTACACACAGAACAACGAACGCTTTGTCGTTTCTTGACACATTATAACGGCCGTGTCCATATCTTATTCATAAGTTTATCATAGTCGATACGCTAATCTTGACTACTTGAAGCGGCCACACTTCAAACTTATATAGGTAGGTTCTCATTACGTAAAATATATACCCGTGAATGGATATCACCAAGAGCTCTTCTACTCTTGGCCTTGAGAACTTTCAAGGGACGACTACCTCGCTAACTCACGGTCCAAAGCAACGATGGGTCATTAAAACTTGTTGCTTACAAAATCCAAAAAGAATTACACCACATTGAATTCAGACACAATGTTACTCGTGTGTGAATTGGGCTTTCTAATCGAATTTTAGTAGCGTATTCCGATTCAATTAATGCTTGTTCAATTGAATCCTTACTCATGGCTTTAGAGGAAAATTAGCCAAGTTGAACTTACTGTTCACATAATCAAGAGTTATGACCCCATTAACGATAAATCCTTGCACTAGGCTGTGCCTAAGAGCAATATGATGGAATTTAGCGTTATGCACTTGATTATAATCCTTTCGCCAATGTCATCCTGCAATTCGTATGAATTGCCACCGGTGATATAGACATTGGTAATATTGGTATAGTATCTCAAGCATGTGATTTCTTTAACCATTCCGCTTCCTTCCTTGTATATGCTAGCGCTATAAACTCAGAAGCCATAGTGGAACAACAATGCACGTTTGTTTCTTTGGAAGACCATGATATGGCTCCTCCCCCATAAACAAACACCCAACCACTTGTCGAAGATTAACTTCTTCATTCGAGATTTAACTTGCATTGGAATAACCCTCTCATACTTGGAGGTTCTCCACTATAAATAATACCATAATCCATGGTACCCTTCAAGTATTTTAATACTCTCTTAATCGCTTTCCAATTATGCGAATTTGAAATACAAGTAATCCTACTCCACTTTGCTACTGCAAAGACAGAATCCGGTCTCGTACAAGTCGTCGCATACATTAGCGATCTAATAACTTTTGAATACGCTAATTGCGCAACTGGTTCCTTTTCATGTCTAAATAAATTTTGACATGTTGATACATAGGGGTCCACGTTTGGAATTCCATCAAACATGTTGAAACTTTTAAGTACTTTCTCATTTAAATGAGATTAACTTAACTTGATTCCATTTCCGTCTCTTATGATCTTTATACCTAAGATCACATCGACCTCCCCCATTTCATTCATTGAAATGAACTTGACAAAAATCTTTGTCTCTTAAACCCGTATTAAATCAGTACCAAAGAAATGTCAATTCTTTGTGATTCAATTTAAAATTGAATTTCATGCATAAAATATGCATAACTTGAGTAATTTACTCACATTATTACACACTAGTAATAATCAATCAATTATTAAATATTATGGAGTCTATTTACCATAATCTACATTTTATACTTGAAGTATAAAATACATTATCATACTACTTGATAATTTCATGTCTTAAAGGACACAATTTTATAAGTGAATACTTATAATGCCTCTTTTAGTTATTAAAATAAATCAATTTCTCACATATAATTTAAGAATAAATTATATACCATCCATTTCCTTTAATGGATTAAATAAACATACCAAAATATTATTACAAACTAGTAATAATAATTTGAGTTATAATCATTATGGAATTTTAATCACCATAAAACATAATTTGCAAAATCTATGCAAATTAATTTATTCTCTTATTTAGAATAACAATTTATTTTATAACTATTTCATAAGTAATGATAAAAGCAACCATTTAATTATAATTTCAACATTGTTGAATTATACATAATAATTAAACTTAATTATTATAAATAATGGTCCAACCATATTAAACTTAAATTTAATATGTTCTATATACACAAAAGTGTATATCCACATGACATAAAATTCCTACCCCTTAATCTTAGTTATAATATAACTAGTTTGACATGGGTAATAACATAACTCATTTGAGTATGTCAAAAAATAAATCATTACCCCTTATTATTATTTTGTAATAAACTTGGGTAAATAAACTATATGTCAATTTAATTCTTATCTCATCTTATGAGATACTTGACATAAGTCAATTGAAACATCACTTACTTATAAGTAGTTATAACAAAATAACTACCATAACCAACCACAAAATGGTTACATCAATTAAATTGATACTTAATTTCATGATCTTACAATTTAAAACAACATGAATAAAAATAATCATAAACATGTTAAGCTATAAAACATATCATGATAGTATGTACCATATCACAAGAAAAACCGAAAAAATCAACAAAACTAGTTGATCGATCATACTTCTTCACATTATATAAAACAAATATAATAATAACCACTTAACAAAATCATAAAAATTAAAAAAACATGTTATCATGCCAACATACACGTGAGGTGGCCATTTTCATGTCATAAACATATCATATATAAAGAGATCAAACATTATCATCATCCATAAAATAATTAATCAAAAATCCTATATTATGCATGGAAGAAATATCCGATAAACTTATAAAATAACTTCCAGCATTTTCCACGAAGCAATTTCATTAAGATATTATAAATAATTAATATCATCATACTTAAACGTATACCGGCAAATTTAATTTATATTTATCATATAAATCTTAATCCATGTAGTACTTTTATTCCATACTACAAAATATCATTGCCCTTTTAACCATGATGATTACATGAATAGATTTCTATTCTCTTTTCTTAATTATATAATTAAGAAAGTAACACTTTATGATTTCCATCATAAATTTTCATCATCAAAATAACACATACCCACTTCTCTAGATCATATCTTTGTAAATAATATTAGCCACATGCTTTACTTCAAATTAACATAAATTTGAACACATGTATATGATCATCCAAAAGAAGATTTAAATGTATGTAAATACTTTCTCACAATTTTAAACACAAAACCATCAAACATAATTTATGATAAATAAATTACATGAAAGAAAACTTACTTGTTTTCATGATACTTCTTATTAAAAATAATCAAGAGAATAATTATAACATTTGCCTTCATCAAAATTCCATACCAAAATACTTGTCCAATTTCATGAAGTTTAACGTGAGATCCTTAACGCTTGCCATGATCAAGAATATATCACAAAAGATTGTTATAAATAATAGTGCGAACCTTTGTTTATGGCAATGGACTCCTTGCTTAGAATAAACATGAAATGAACAACACCGTGATGAAGATTCTTTGCAACACACTGGTCACCGGAAATCTTGATAAAAGGTTGAAGGCGTATGGAAACTTTCCTTTTGTGATATATCCCCCACAAAGGTACTTGGGTTACGATAATGGATATTCACAACGAGATACAATCAACCACATTAACCGATGAGTACGCACCGATTAATCTAAACAACAAAGAGTTTATAAGAGAAAATGAAATCAGAAAAACTATAACGGAGTTGATCACTCTCCTTTACGTTTCAAGAGAATAAGAGAAAGATGACATAATTTAGATTCTAACAACA
Organism: Amaranthus palmeri; assembly: GCA_019776075.1. NCBI lineage: Eukaryota > Viridiplantae > Streptophyta > Magnoliopsida > Caryophyllales > Amaranthaceae > Amaranthus > Amaranthus palmeri. Next base: position 42,865 of record JAAKBH010000735.1, read on the forward strand.
AGTGATTTGATATCCATGCACTCACTCTTATTTATAGAGTTGAAGTGTCACATGGTTTCATCCAATCCATACATCGGTTGACGATGTAACACATTGATACATAACAACACATTAGTTCATGAAACATAACTTTGTTTCATGAACAATCACTTTGTTTCATGAACAATTACTTTGTTTCACAAAACAACTTCCAGAAACTTTCTAACTCGAAAATCTCTAAGTGTTCGAACGAGCATCCAAAGTGCTCGAACGAGCAAACCACCAAAACATCAAACAGAATGTTCAGAAGCATTCTGACCTGCTCAGAGCCACATGCTCGAACGAGCATAATAGTGCTCGAACGAGCAGCTCAATGCTCGAACGAGCAACCCACATGCTCGAACGAGCACATGCTCGTGATGCCTCGTTTTGGTTCCGTTGTTACGTACTTGCTTAGTTTATGTAATACATGTTCTAAGCCTTGGATAATGTCCTACATGCTCTAAATATTCAACAGAATAAAATTGTTAGAATTGAAATTTCTGCAATTATTATTCTTGATATGCTATTTTGAAACCAGCGTTTTATATTTGTAATAGAATTGAATTGAATTTCTTGCCATTTATATTTATGCCTGTATTTAGTAAAATAAAATTTGTATTGAAATTCATACAATGCTTGCCATCAATATGAAGCAAACTGTATCTTTTGTAAAAAGTAATGTTGACTGAATTGAAAATTCCTGACCATTTATTCTTGCCATTTATATGAGACTCTTATAATGCTAGCCAATAAAATAATTACAAATGACACTTTCATATTCACTATAATTTCTATACTATACATCAAAATTAATATAGTGTATAATTTTTAATATATGTATATAAACAAAAAAAACCTATTTAATATATTTATATATTTATTTGGACACTTATATATTTTTTGCTAATAGTTGCTCTCTTAAGACAACGTTGACAATCATATCCTCCTTTTACAGGACTCTTTCAGTTGGGGTAAAATCGACGGTTACTCCCTCAGGCCTTAACTAACTCCAGACCTCCTATTTCACCACACCTTATATTTCACTATCGGTTTATTACCTCGTCCCCACTCCCCTCCTTCACTGAAATTTCTAAATTGTCCTCTCTCTTTTTTTTGAAAAAAAAAAATTAGATTTAACCAATTTATCAATCTTAATAATCGTGCAACGCAAACGCAAAGCACATAAATTTTTGTAAATATTTTTCGAACACAATTATAAATTTTTTATTAATTAATTCTCAATCTATAACTATTACTAAAACAAAACACGCTTACATCATCATCTTTCAAAATTGTTTATGTGTCGCTTCCACATTAAAAATTTTCCATCCTAAATTAAATGATGATGTCATTGTTATTATGATTTTTGACTTTCTACTTTTTTATTTTAATTGTTTTATTTTTTTTACATTTTGGGTCAATCATATTTAATGTTTAGGATATTATATATTATATTTTATTTATTTTATTATTTATAAAAAAAATTTTAATTTTTTTGTTAAATGAATATTATATAGTGTATTGGATATTTTAAGATAGTTAAAACATAATATACTTTTATTAGGATTTGTTTTTCTTATTTATACTAAAAAAATTTGATAAAATCGTGCATCGCACGGGCACTATCTACTTAATTTAATAAAAGAAAATGTGACTGGACCAAAGGCAACTTTGGGGTAGAGATTTAAATAAAACAAAATACCATGTTTGTTTATGGGGAATGGCCATGGGTACTTTAAAGTCTCAACTCTTCAAGTCTTACCTTTTAATATCCTTGGGGGAGGAGGACATTTGGATGAGACTTGAAATTGAATGAAAATGACAATTTTACCATTAACGAAGTAAAAAAGTCAGATATAATAAGCATAAATTCGTAACTTTATAGCTATTTTTAATCAAATCCTATTCCATTTTAAAATTTTACCAAACAAAGACATAATACATTTTTTCTTAAAGTCTCATCCCAAGTCTCATCTCAAGTCTCACGTATAAGTCTCACAATTTCCATCCCCATTCCCATATACCAAACACACCCTAAGGTTTAACACAAAATCTCACAAGAGACGGTCTATAGGATAGACCACAAAATTGGGCCAGCCCATTTCCCTTAACTGATTTTTTTTAATATAATATCAATTATATTATGTTATAATCCTAAATGTAAGGTATTATAACCTCGAATATACTATTCTATAACCCCAAATATAAGTTATTATAACCCCAAATAATTTATTATAACCCCAAATATACTATGTTATATTTTGGGCTGGGCTTTATGTATTCCGTCTATAGAATAGACCGTCTCCCATGAGACTTACTGAAGGTTTAAAAGGAGTCCTAAAGAAATTTGAAACTGTTAAGTTTCTTTTGCATTGAGCCCATATTTACTTAAGTCCAACCCGACCCTTATTTGACACATTGAACACCCTTATTTATTCCCGAAAAGCAACTATTTATCTCTTTTTATAAATTACAAATTATTGTGAGAGACAATTCAATTTGTTTACAAAACTATTTCTAACGTTATCTGTTTCACACTAAATTAAAAGACCTCAACCCCTTATCATATTTTATCGCATTGAGGTTCAACATACATCAAAAGGCTTATTTTTAAACTAACAAAGATACATTAAATGACAAGGAACCAACTCTAACACGTCCCCTCACACGAGAGCCCATTGGGCTAGAAGTGTGGATGCGTATAGGCGCTGAACATTCCACTTTAATTGAGAGGTGGTTGAGATTCAAATCTGTCACCTCTTGTCACGTTGGCTTCTGATACCATATCAAGGAACCAACTCAACCAAAAACTTAAAATGATGGTGAGGCCCAGGATATGTTTAATACTCTAACATTAAAGACTTTCGCATTAAAAACAACATGGATGAAGGCAACTCCATTTCTACCCCTTGCCTACCACCCCACCTCTGAGTGCTTAGGGTACCTCCAATATGGGTCTTACAGTAGTTCATATTCATCACTCTCCTTCCCCTTCATGCATATTCTGATGTTGATTGGGCTTGAGTACCCTAGTGGCAAACCTAAGATTTAAACATGAGTAGCGAGCTTAATAAAAATATCTTGATTTATTAACAATAGTAAAGCATATCTTGAAACTCAACAACATAAATAAAACTAACACGAAGACAAAACTCAATTGACACGTTACAAGTTTAATAATAGAGCATTTCTTGATGATTTGTAATTTTTTATTCATGAATATAACAATCAATAAAATCATACACTAATACAAATTCTAAATTGAAATTATCATAATTTAAAGCATATCAAATTGAATTTATCATTATTTAAAGAAAATTAATATTATACTTCATGAATAAATAATAACCAAATAAAATTGAAATTACCATACTTTAAAGCAAATTAAAATTATACCCAAATCAAATTATGCTCAAATTCACAATACAAAACTTAATTAGAATGAAACTGAGTTGAAAAGTGGGAGAATTAAGGAGTATTGATTAATTTTCATTTTTTTGAAAGGATATTAATTTTCTTTCTTTAATGGTCATTAATTTTAATTGCTCCCAAAAACTATAATAATAATGTTAAAGTTATAAGTTATCAAATGTTAATGATGTAGCTTAGGGTATTAAAGAGGGATTAATTTTTTACATTTGACAACCGGTCACAAGTTTGAACCCTAACTACAACTTTCTTGATAACTTTTTTAAAGGGGTTCCTTATGCAACATTTATATTGTATTCCCTCCAATTCTATTTAGATGTCTCATTTGTTTGGGCACAGTTATTAAGGGTGGTGTGGGGTCCATTAAAAATGAGTTGTTGGGTATTTTGAATGATTATATTAATTGTAAAGGTGATAGTATTGTAAGTAATAAAAGTAGGGGTATTTTGGATATTACTTGTGTGAAGATGGAGTATTTAGGTAAAAAAAATTAATAAAAAAGGAAATCTGACATTTGATATAAATTTACCAAATAAGAAAATATGACAACTAAATAGAATCGGAGGAAGTATTTGTCAACATGGGTCGCAATCCCATAAATTAGGCCTCACGCAGACAGTGGATACGAGCGCGGTCCTTCACTGAAGCAGAATACCCTGCCGTTGCTGCTCGACAGCTGAACTTTTTAAGTCCAATATGAAGCACTTGGTATATTGGGTTACCAATTTGTGCGTGAACATGCTGAAGTTGGTCTACTATGAGTGTCTTATATCTAGAGGTGTTCAACGGGCTGGGTCGAGGCTGGGCGGATCAAAATTTAAATGGGTCGGGTGGGGGCGAGTCATGTCTGTTGAGTCAAGACCCAATTCCCCTTACTTTGGTGATGGCTTCGATCACTTGGTTGCCCATGCTCTTGCCTGCACATATGAGGATGAGGTCGTATGTGCAAAAGAATATGGAAGGATTTGCTTTGGGTCACTCGACTATGTGATGGTCGATGATGCTTTGTTGGGGCTTGAGGAAGAAAAGGGTCAAAGATTAGAAGGGGTAGGCTGCTGCTTGACCTACTCGAGCATAATGGCTCGATCGAGCCAGCATATAGAAGAAAGGCAGTGAGCTGGGGCTGCTCGCTCGATCCACTCGAGCGGTAAGGCTCGACCCGAGCGAAGTATGAAGGGAAGTGGGTGGCCATGAAGAAGAAGGCAGTGAGTTCGATTAGGCTTGCCATTGCACCCGATATCAAGTATAACTACTTGGATGAGACCGACCCCAGTGTGTTGTTGGAAAAGCTTCAAACGGTATAAGCTTCGAAGTCTTTGACCAACAAGTTGTGCTTGAGATGGGAGTTGTATCAACTCATGAAGTAGGAGGATACAAGTATGCAAGATCATATCAACACATTCAATCAATTGGTGTGCCAATTGTTGAATGCCGATGAGAAGTTTTCCGATACGGAGAAGGCACTATTACTTTTGGCTTCTCTTCCAAAGAGCTACAAGAATGTAGTTCAAACTTTGCTTCTTGGTAGGGACACAATCACTCTTGATCAAGCTTTGGCGACATTGAGAGAGAATGATAGGTTCATGGAGAGACATGGTGAGGGGGATGAGAAGAAGGGTGGTAGTGAGGCCTTGTTTTGGGAAAGCTCAAGGGGGAGATGTAAAGATGGGTATCAAGCAAAGGGGAAGGCTCAAGTGAGGAGTGACTTTAGTAACAAGGAGTGTTAAAATTGTAAGAGGAAAGGGCACATTCCATCAATGTGCAAGGAGATGAAGGAAGACCTCAAGAGAGCGAAGGAATTGAGGGTTGGGAGAAGAGAAGGTGAGAGTAGCGGGAGCGCCGCTCTAGGCTTTGTTGATGATGATGATGAATATGAGGGAGCACTTCTAGTTGATGGGGGAGTGACTCGTGGGAAGGAATGGGTGATTGACTCCGGTTGCTCATTCCATATATGTTGTGAGAAGAAGAAGTTTGTTAAGCTTAACACTAGTTGTGGAGGCCTTGTCACTTTACCAAATGATGAGAGGGTGAAGGTGGAAGGTATAGGAGAGGTTGATGTTGTGACACATGATGGTCTCAAGAGGAGGCGAGGTGGTGTGAGGTATGTTGGAGTCTAAGGGATATGCACTTTCAAAGCTAGTGGGGGCTTGTTGAAAGTCATTAAGGGGAGCAAGTTGCTCATGATGGGGAGAAGGAATGGGAGCAACTTGTATGTGCTACAAGTTGAAGGTGGTAGCCTAGGCCACATGGATGATTGCAAGTCACCCAAGAAGGTGACATTTGATGATGGGAAGGGAATTGGTCTTGAGGGGGAGATTGTTGAGTCAAGACCCAATTCCCGTTACTTTGGTGATGGCTTCGATCACTTGGTTGCCCATACTCTTGCTTGCACATATGAGGATGAGGTCGTATGTGCAAAAGAGTATGGAAGGATTTGCTTTGGGTCACTCGACAATGTGATGGTCGATGATGCTTTGTTGGGGCTTGAGGAAGAAAAGGGTCGAAGATTAGAAGGGGTAGGCAGCTGCTCGACCTACTCGAGCATAACGGCTCAATCGAGCCAGCATACAGAAGGAAAGCAGTGAGCTCGGGCTGCTCGCTCGACCCACTCGAGTGGTGCGGCTCGACCCAAGTGAAGTATGCGGGCAGCAGCTATTTGGCTTCTGTTTTATTGCGGTTTTGTGGGCTTTTAAAGCCACGTTTCTTAGCACTTCTTATATGCTTTGAGGAGTATATAAGGGAGCCTTAGGAGTGTCTTAGGGTTTAGGATAGTCCCAAATACTTAGAGTTTACTATGATTTAAGCCAAGAGAGTCTTCTCTATGTATTAGGGTATTTTGTGGGTGATTGAAGTCAAGCTTCAATCTTTAGCTTTGGAAGTGTGTTCTTAAGCTTGAGAGGTGAGTCTTTAATGTAATGTTGATTATATTAATGACAAGAATATTATTTTGAGGTGGAGGTACCCTTAGATACCTCATTAGATTGTTGTGTTGTGTTGTGTCTCTTGTTGCATTGCTCTGTTTTTGTTCTTTATTTGCACATTGTTTTTATTTTCGTTTCTTCACTAAAACATTAGCCCATTCACAACAATGTCAAATGTTAAACGGGCGGATCAAGCTGGTCTACTATAAGTTATATCTCAACGCAAGACCAGCTAGCTGATGCCTTAACAAAACTGTTTCCACGAATTATATTATTACAACACTTGATATATCATCTATTAAGAAATTATTAGCAAAAAGTCAACTTTTAATCTCATTACAATCTTTTCCTTCTTTGTTTCTTCTACTTAGAAATGTATAGCTGTTTTTCATTTATATATTCTCACGGTTAGTTTGTTACTGTTTTTAGTCCATTACTTGCATTATTAGTAACTACTCCCAAAACATTGCTATCATTTACCAAAACTTCTATAAAATCTTATTATTTGGGATTTTGTGTAATTTATGTCCATGTTGATTCAATGTTTTACATCATAGTTATCCAATAATAAATATCAATCATCTATAATCAATAATCAATAATCAATAAAATCAATAAAATATACTAATAAAACAACGACTTAAGACACGTGTTACACTGTCATTAAAGATTTTTCTTTTTTTTTTTTCTACTTTTTATAGGGAATCTTTTGATATTTAACTTGGTATTTAGGGAAATAATTAACTCATTAAAATATGTAATATTTATTGATCGACTATGAATGTATGTGATTATCATCAATTAAATACTATATTTCCTTATATATACACCAAAAAAAATCTTTATTTTAAACTTAACTAATAAATTATCACAATATAATGAATAAGCTTAACTAATTTGGCTACTAATTTTTCAACTAAATCCTCTCAACTATCATAACTGAAGTCTTTTTAAATTTTATTTGTCTCGATAAATAAAATATACTAATGAAGAAACGACTTGAAACACGTGTCACGTTCTCATCTAAAATATTTCCGTTATTTTTCTATTGTTGAAATGGAAACTTTGAATGATTGACTTGATATTTGAAGAAATAATTAACTCATTATAACATATAATATTTTTTGATTGACTATAATTATATTTCCTTATATAAACTTGTAGTTTTTTTAACCCAAATCTTAAATAAAATTAAAGTTTGCTTCATTAAGAAGTGGTCAACGATAAAAAGACAAAAATAAAATAATTTAATTTTCTATTATCATCACAAAATTTTGATATAGATAAATTTTAAGATCAAAATTTATATTATAGTTTATATTCAGTTTTTAATGTCATCTTGAGGTCCAATAAGATGCAAAAGTGTGCAAAAGTGTTAGCATGGAGAGTTAGCACACTTATCCCACTTGATATAGCTAAATTTTAAGATCAAAATTTTAAGAAGAATATTGGAGAGTTAGCACACTTATCCCACTATTTAAAAACAAGGGTGATGCAAAAGTGTGCGAGAATTATAAAGGGATCAAACTTTTAAGCCACACTATAAAATTGCGGGAAAGAGTAATCGAGAAAAGGATTAAATGAGAGACGATCATTCGAGAAAACCAATTCGAATTCATGCCGGGCAGATCAACCACTGAGGCAATCCATCTTTTGATAAGACTAATGGAAAAGTATAGGGGTCGTAGGAAGGATTTGCATTTGATATTCATTGATCTGGAGAAAAGCGTACGATACCATACCACGAAACATCGTTTGGGATAGCTTCAAGAGTGGAGTTATTTCACGAACAAACTTTGAGGTAATACAGGATATGTATGATAGAGTGGCGACTAACATACATACACCGGTGGATATAATAGAGTCTTTCCCAATTAAGGTGGGATTACATCAGGGATCAACACTAAGTCCTTCCATTTTTACCGTCATTATGGAAGAAATCTCGAAATCCATCTGAGAAACTGTGCCATGCATGGTGCATGCTTTTCACCGATGATATAGTTTTGGTCGCTGAAACCAAGGATGAGGCTAATAGTAAATTGAAAGAGTGAAGGGAAGCCTCAGAGGGCAAGGGATTGTGTATAAGCCGGACAAAGACAGAATACTTGCAATGCAATTTTAGTGGGACCGAATTGATGGGGGAGCCAAAGGTGACCTTAGGGGAAGAAGTTGCTGCATGTACGGCAAAGTTTAAATATTTGGGATCAATGATTCAGAGTAATGGGGAGATTGATGGAGATGCTACTAATCGTATACAAGCGAGTTGGCTTAAGTGGCGCGTAACAACCATGCTTTGTGATAAGAAGTTCCCGAGGAGATTAATTACCGCGTTGCAATTAGGCCAGCGTTTGTTATATGGGACATTATGTTGGCCCGTAAAGAAGGTTTTTGAACAGAGGATGGAAGTAACAAAGATGCGTATGTTGAGGTGGATGTGTGGTAATACTATGATGGATAGAATAAGAAACCAGGAGTTCAGGAAGACGTTAGGGGTTGCACCTATCTCCGCAAAGATGTAGTAGAAAAGGTTGATATGGTTTGGGCATATGCGGAGGAAGACACATGACTCCCCCGTAAGAAGACTCGAATGCATCATAGTGAAGGGTAAGAGAAGTCGAGGAAGACTTAGGATAACGTGGGAGGAACAGATCAAAAGTGAAATGAACTCCATCTTTCTAAGGACCTGACTAGGGATAGGGCTAGTTGGCGTCGCCTTATCCACATCCTAGATTTCTAAACCCGTCCCTTTTACCCCTCGTTCGTTATTGTTCTTTGCCTTTTTTGTAGCTCTTTACCTTTTTCTTTGATCTGATCTTTATATTTGTGCGTATAATGCATTCTATTCTATTTGTCAACAGCAGGTTTCTCTCTCTTGAAGACCGTTCTCGAGCCGGGTGACTCTTTGATTGCATTTTCCTCTATGGGTATGAGCCTGCCATCGTTCTTCCCTCCCCAGACCCTAATTAAAGTTTTTTATGAACAAGATACACTAATGGGTATGATGATGATGATGATGATGATGATGATTTTATATTCAGTTTATATATTTTATTCTTCTTTTAAAAATGTTTTATAATCATATACTATAATAAAAAAAAACTACAAATTAGATTAAAATATAATATATTGACGAAAAATCTAAAATCTTTCAATGATGAGATCATAGAAAAAAGAATATTTTTTTTTATAATAAATAAGATATTTTATTGCATGTTAAAATTGTTGATTTTAAAATTTCATAAAAACTACATTGACAGAAATATCTTGACTTGGGTGATTTCATCAATATAATATAGCTGTTATAACCAATTTGATAAAATTTTATTGATTGATGGTTATCCTTTGTATTTTTTTTTCATATATATGTTCTAATATAACTGTATAATAAATTATTTCTTTGCATTGTCAATTATATTATTATAACAAATACAAAGATTTAATGATTAAGTTTATGTTATAACTGAGTTAACTTTATAGATTAATTTGTGTTATTAATATATTCATCATCATCATCCTACCCGGGGTATCTCGCTTATAAAAAAAAATCTATGGACAGGGTCTGGGGAGGAAAGGATGGCGGCAACTCATACCCATAAAGGAGAGCGCAGTCCAAGGAAGTCCCCTGGCTCGAGAAAGATACGTGTGATATTAATATATTTATATAAGTAAATATTTATTACATTCGTGTTTTAGACAGAAATCTATTTAGTAATATATATACTGTTGCAAAACTCTCCCTCCGATTTATAGCAAATGCGTCATTTCTTCTTAGGTGAGTTCACCTCAATTGTCACATTTTATTATCTTAAGTAACGATTTTTAATACATGTGAACATCTTTTTATTACGTTTACATCCTTAATTTGTACATGTACCTTTCTTGATGCTCCCCTCCTTGGAGTACATTAAAAACCTTTTTATTGTGGTTCCAATCTAATTATAAATGTAAACACCTTTTTGTGGCTAACTTCTCCTAGCTTTATTTTGCACATCTGAAATTGAACACTTGTTTTGAATGGGAGGTTTTAATTATTTTTATTTCAAAGAAAGATTAGTGTGATGGTAAAAAATAAAAATAAGACAAATTTAACGTCATTACTTAACAAAATTAGGATAAATTTATGAGAATGATAAAAATAATTATAATATTATCTGTTTTTGTGTTTTTTCATTCAAGGAAAGTGAGAAAATTACTAACTCCTATATAAAAAATAAAAGTCAGTAGACAACATATTTGAATATACATTAAACTTGAAAGGGTAACTCTTACGACTTTGTCCCATATAATTTAAAGAAAAGAGAAAGTAGTTAATTTTTAAGAAAAATGTAGATAATGATAATAAATAAAGAGAGAGAATAAATTGTGTGGTTGAAATTAAAAGATAGTTAAAATGTATGGATAAGATTAAAAGGAATTAGTGGGCTATAGTCCAAAAATAGAAACTGGTCCTCTCTTGATAGACTGTCTATAGTATAGACGTCTCTCAAGAGCTTAGTCCATATCTTGCTTTTAACTTACAAAACCACCAATTATTTTTCTAAAAAATATTAATTGGGCCAGCCCAAAACTTGAGATGTCTATTGTATATACCGCATCAAGTAAGAATTTGTGAAATAGAAATGATGCAAATTAAATGGGACGGACTAAATTGAAAAATAGTACAAATTAAATGAGAGGTAGGGAGTAGGTTGTTTCCCGTCCCTATAAATAGAGACTAAACCATTTCCTTGAGAATAAGCATCCACCATACCCCAAACAACATAGCTAAGCAGAAAATTAAAGTTGAGATAAAAATGTATAGAAAAACATGGGTGAGTTTGATGAGTGTTATTTCAATTGGGTTAATAATACTTGGAATAGTAGTAGAAGCTTGTGATTTTAGCACAAGATGTTGCTCAGAATACTCATGCATAAATGGAAGCTGCCAAAAAACATGCAAAGGTGTGGGGGAACCATGCGGATTCGGTGTGGGCTCTTGTTGCTCGGATTCAAGTTGTTATGGTGTAACCGGAGTGTGCCAAAAGAATTGCAGAGATCACTACAAAAAAATTGCAATTCAGCGACCCAACTTAGCGACTGGACAGATTTAGTCGGTATTACCGACTACACAGCGACTAAAATACCGACAATTTTAATTTAGTCGGTAATACCGACTAACCAGAGACAAAAAATCTTTGGTCGCCGTTTGCAGACCAACTTGCGACTTTATGTTTTAGTCGCTACTTTGCCGACCACAAAGGTAGTCGCTAGTTAGTCGCCAAAAAAGAAAAAAGGAAAAAAAAATACGGGAATAAACGTTTTATTTCTGCCGACTAAACTCCGACTTAGTCTGAGTCGTTAGGTAGTCGGTAATATCCTGATTTTGTCTATAAATACCCCCCCCCCCCCTTCGTCATTTTCCACTCGCCCCAATCCGGCCATTTCCCTCTTCTCTCTATAATTTATCTGTTCTTCTCTTGTCGCCATCCACCACCACCCCTATTTAACTCTCCTACTTGAGAAGAATTAGGTAGGGGTGGAGGTGGACGGCGAGAAGTTGAAAAACAAAAAAATAAACGGTCTCGAAATATTAATAAAACGATTCATTCAAAATAAACCTTTCAACTTTATCATGTTTCTCACTTGCCCCGTTCTCTTCGTACCCATACTCGAGTTTGTTTACTTAAGTATGGGTTCGGGAAGAACCGGACAAATTGCGAAACATAAATTTAACAGTTCAATCGTATCAAAAATATGGAAAATTTTGATATTAAAGGTATGAATCATATTTGCTTATAAACATACATAAATTTGTTTTTCATTGTTGTTCACTGTATCCCTCCCCTTTCCACTCGTACATGGTTGTTGTTCACTCGTATAAGGTTAATTTCAATCGGTGTACGTGTGGATAAAGGGGTGGGATATAGTGATTAACATGAATTTATTGTATTCGATTCTCTCCACGCGTACATGGTTAATTTAATCGGTGTACGCGTAGAGACGGGGTTGGATAATTATAATGAGCTTTTTTTTCGTCTATTCATCTCGTACATGGTTAATTTCAATCGGTGTACGTGATGATATAGGGGAAGGATGTAGTGATTAATATAAACTTAATGTAGTATTTTATTGTAGAAAAAATTATAATGAGCTTTTTTTTCGTGCCGTTTTGTTGTAATAATTATCAGTACTTAATCGAAATATATGTTCTTCTTACTTATTGTCTTGTATGTTTACTATAAAAATGTGTTAGAAACGCTTAAAATATGTTTCTCAAAATTGTAGAAAATGCGCAACGTATTATTTTACTTATATTTGCTACTGAAAAAGAATAAATTTTGATTTGCAAGCCGTTGGTTTGCCCGATAGTGGTATTTACGGCATATTCTACTACCTCTAGTTCATCATTTGGTGGCTTCCATTTGTTTTAAGATATGAACAATGTCAAAAAACATATAGAAGCCACTTAATGGTGAATTAGAGGGAGTATAGGTTGTAAAGTCCACTATTGGGCAGCTAACGCCATGCAATGAAAAAAATTTTCTTAGTAGAATGATCATAAGTAAAGTTACGATGCGTATTTTCTACACTTTTGAGAAATATACTTTTAACGTTATCAATTTTTATAGTACATACGACGAACTAAGTAAAGAAAAACACAATTTCAACTTAGTACTAATAATTTTAAAACAAAATGGCCGGAAAAAAAGCTCATTTTAATTTTTTTTTTTTAATAATTTACCGACTATTGTGCGACTACTTTCTAAGTCGCCAACTAGTCGGTACAATGTGGTCAAAAGTAATTTATTACCTGCGTATCCGTGTCAAAACGGTCAAAAAGCACTTATTACATGAATATCCGTGTTATTAGCGACTATCCTGCGACTATAAGCTAGTCGCCAGGTAGTCGTTGAATTCAAAATTTTTTGTCTTCCCAACGTCTTTCAAACATTAACTGCGGTAATAAATTAGGGCGGTGGGACGGTTAAAGTTTCTGTGTGGTTAGCGTTTGAGCGATGAGTTAAACCACTTTCTCGGCTTTATGCGCGGCATATTTATCGAAAGAGGTTTTCCTCCACCTCCACCACCCAACTGATCCTACTTATTTGATGATGATATGTTGATTAAACATTTTTTTTTGTTTTTTTTATGATTAAACATTTATTTGGTTGTTTTTTTTTTTATGTTTGTATGATTAAACATTTATTTGTTTGAACATTTTCTTTATTAATTTTATTTTTGCGTTTTTTATTATATTCGTTTTTTATTACGTTTTTTATTATATTCGTGCGACAATTTATTTTAGTAATAAAATAATAAAACTGGTCAAATGTGGTTTACAATTGACCACATTTGACCAGTTTTATTATTTTAATATTTAAAATCTAGCGACTAGATTCCGACTAATACATTTGTAGGAAAACCGTCGGTAAAAAAAAACCGCCAAAATTTGGTACGCTTTTCAGTCAACATAAGTTTGACCTTACCGACTACCCTCCTACCAATACAGTAGTCTCAGGTTAGTCGGTAAAAATAACCGCCAAAATTTGGTACGCTTTTCAGTCAACATAAGTTTGACTTTACCGACTATTCTCCTACCAAATAAGTAGTCTCAGGTTAGTCGGTAAAAATATGGTCAAAATTTGAAGTTTGACTTTACCGACTATCCCCCTACCAAATAAGTAGTCTCAGATTAGTCGGTAAAAATATGGTCAACATTTGAAGTTTGACTTTACCGACTAATTCCCTACTAAAAACTGAGTCGACAGCTAGTCGGTACAATTTAAAATACATCTTTCAAAAAAAAAATAAAAAAAAAAACAAAATCTCTTTTATTTTTACAGCGACTATTTAGCTACTAAAATTTAGTCGGTAGCAGCGACTATGTACCGACAAAATTATGTAGTCGGCGGTCCGACTATTCACCTACTAAATGATATTTGGTAGGTACGCCGACTAACTTAACGACTCAATTATTTTACCGACCATTATATACCGACTAAACGTATTTAGTCGGCGGTTAGTCGGTATTTACAAATACCGACCAATGTACGACTATATCTCGCAGTCGCTAGTTTGCAATTTTTTTGTAGTGGATGAGGGCCAAGAATGTGGGTTTACCACTAAATGTTGCTCCGAAACAAGTTGTATTAGTGGCACGTGCCAGAAAACGTGTAAAGATGTTGGTCAAGCGTGCGGCTTTGGTGTGGGTGCTTGTTGCACTGATTCCAGTTGTTATGATGGTGTTTGTAAAAAGAACTGTATCACTGGTACTGTGCGACCACTTGATGTTGCTATATGATCTATACGTACGTATATGTGTACGTGTGTATGTGTGTGGAATAAATAAGGATTCTCTCAGTTGAATTGGATTTGATAATCTAGTTTAATTAACGGATGAGATTAATGTTTTTATTTTATGGAAATAGTGACTTTATATAAATGTTGTACTTGTATTTTCTGATTATGGTTTTATCGTTGGGCTTTTTACTATAAATTGAGTCTGGTTGTAATTTATTTTCATGAAGTTAATGAGAATTAAGTTCAGCCATATTATTCTCTTTAGTCTTCAATCCTCATATATTATTGCATTGAGATTTTGATCGAATAGGAGGGCGAAATTGTCGATATATAGCAAATCATGATTTACTATATGCAAACTAGTTAAATTATTAAAATTTAAAATCGTACATATACGGAGATGGAACTGAAGTATAACAAACGTTATACTCCCTCCAATCCACAATGATTGTTTTATTTAGTTTTTTGACACTATCTATAGATCACTATTAACTTGTATTTTATTCTTAATCTAGAGATCAAAATATAGTCAAGTGAGATCTTGTTTGATTCGTTTTCATGTAAATTTTATTAATATCAATATTTTATAATTTTTAATTATGCAAAATTAGATATTTAGAAGGAAAAATTACCCAGAATAATACAACCTTTCACTGATTTCCCAAGAATAATACGAACTTTCAATTAACCACCAATAATACGAACTTTGACATGCATTTTCTGCTGGCATACATGACCAGTTTATAACCAGTAGTACAGTTCTTTTTTTGACCGTTGCTCAGCAGGTTTCATCTCGTATTATTGGTGGTTAATTGAAAGTTCGTACTACCGGTTGAAACTTGCTGAGCAACGGTCAAAAAAAGACCTGTACTACCGGTTATAAATAGGTCATGTATGCCAGCGGAAAATGCATGTCAAAGTTCGTATTATTGGTGGTTAATTGAAAGTTCGTATTATTCTTGGAAAATCAGTGAAAGGTCGTATTATTCTGGGTAATTTTTCCTATTTAGAATTGAATTAGTATATTGAATAGTGTGTCAAAACTAAATGAGACAATTGATGTGAATTGGGGAAAGTATTCAGCAAATAAAGTAAGTTTCCCTATAGTTATTCCTTATGAAAAAAATTAAGTATTGTTTTTGAAACTATTATTCACTTACTAAGTCTCAAAAAATACTAATTAAATTAAGATAGCAAAACATAAATATACACACTCAAAAAGGATGAATGCATAATTATATAAGATAAAGAATAATAAATTATTAGATTATTATAAAAATAATTGTTAACATTAGAATTTGATCATTTAACCTCATATAACAAATTTTATGGGTAAAAATATAGACTAAGAATTATTAAAGGTAATCATGGTCAAAGAGGGTCAACTACTGCGAGATCTGTGTGTGATCTGGCTACTCTGGTTTCCATATATGTAAAATCTAGGAAGGGTCGGTCAGCTAAAGTAACATCCTTATCTGGTTGTACCAAGGTCGTTCTTAGAGACTGATAAGTAGTAAATCTGTACAAGTGGTTGTTGTAATGATAGTATCGTGTCCCTATATTAAGGGAAAAAGAATGTAAGAAACATATAAAATATTTCCTATAGTCTAGGGAAGTGACATGTGTAAGAGTAGGAGGAAAACTCCGGAAAATGAGATAACTTGAAGAGAATCGATTGAGTGTAAAATAAGGAAGTTTTTGCACCACAAATGATTGACTATAAATACGAGCATTCTCTGCCATTAATGAGGTAACGGAAAAACTAGACTATAACTGAAATTCTCTAAAAAGTACATTTAATAATTCTCGAAGAATTTATTGCGTTTATTGGTTTTACCCTAGACCTCACGTCTAAAGAAGTCCTACGCAATAATCCACCTGATCGCCACAGTGCATCTTGAAGGACTTGGTAGGCAAATCTCATTTTGGATCCGAATACTGACTTGGGCGTCGTAGTAGGATTCCGGGAAAGATTCCCGGACCTTTCTGACCAGTGGTGTGTTTTGTAGGCCATCAGCTGTTCCCACTCACAAAGATTTGGAGGTATAACTGGCAGGGAATTAAGTTAAAGGGCATCCACCAGCTTAATCACTTTCACTAGTGGAAAAAACCTTAAGGGCTGCGGTTTTTTAGCCCTTAAGGGCTGCGTATTCTGACCCCAGCCATTATTGTAGCAGCCCTTAGTATTAGATAAGGGCTGCGGTCAAAATACGCAGCCCAAAAAAGACTAAAGGGCTGCGGACAGGTAAAAAACCGCAGCCCTTTAGTCTATTTTCCAAATTAAAAAAAAAAAAATTTTTTGCTCTAAAAATACAGATCTGAAGAACATCAAAAATGAACCCAGAAACTTCAAACAAACATCAAACGAACCCAAGAACATCAAGACCCAGAAATTTCAACAAAAAACGAAATCTAGATCAAAGTCTAACAACATATAAATTACAAAAAAACGAAATAAATTACAAAAAAAACGAAATAAATTACAAAAAAAACGAAATAAATTACAAAAAAAACGAAATAAATTACAAAAAAAAAACGATAAAAATTACAACAAAACGAAATAAATTACAAAAAAAACGAAATAAATAACAAAAAATCGAAAAAAATTACACAAAAACGAAAAAAAAGTTACAAACGAAGAATCATCTTTATCTTCCAGATCTGAGAGCTTTTTCGAGATTTTGTTCTGTTCTTGAAGGTGAAATCGAAAAATGAAGGAAGAAGACCAAGAGCTTTTTCGAGATTTGTGCTCGAAAACTTGAAGTCCCATCTGATTTGTGCTTGAAAAACTTGAAGACCCATAAAAATAGCCATTTAATTTCTGGATTTTTCGAATGAAGGGGAAGAAGAGAGATTAGGTTATGAAGGAAAGACCCATAAAAACGGCGGTTCATTAGGGTTTATGAGAGAGGATGAAGGACTGATTTTATGAGAGGAAGATGAGGGATTTCGGCTAGGGTTTATGAGAGAGGATGAAGGACTGATTTTATGAGAGGAAGACCCATAAAAACGGCGGTTCATTAGGGTTTATGAGAGGATGAAGGACTGATTTTATGAGGGGTAAGGCGCCTCAAAGAGGAAGATGAGGGATTTCGGCTTTAAGGCGCCATTTTATGAGAAAGTTAAACGCTTTAGGGTTTATTTGGCTTATTGGGCTTTCACTTTGGGCTGCGGACATATCATAAAACCGCAGCCCCTTTACCAATTTTTTTTTTTTAATTTTCTTTATTATTTTGGAATTATTAAGGGCTGCGGACATCCATAAAAACCGCAGCCCCTTTAGTATTTTTTTTTTGCTAAGATTTTTAAGGGGTTAAGGGCTGCGGACAATGACAAAAACCGCAGCCCCTTAATAATTTTTTTTTCCAGGTTTTTTATTACTCACATGGGCTGCGTTTCCCTAACAACCGCAGCCAATAAGCAGCAGCCAATAGCTTTTTTTCCACTAGTGTTTGGCTGATTTAATCAGTTAAAGAGGTTAATTAAATATTTGATTGTTCTGATAATCAGACAGGAACAATTTGGTGCTAGAAGGAGGGCCCAATTTCTTTCTTTGCCAAAGTTACTGATAGAATTTTCTAGAGAAGTGGAAATGGTGAATATACAGAATAATAGTCGATGTTTCGAATCATCCAGGAACATTCAGAGGAAAAATCCTTGGAATACCACCCAGCGGATAGTGGGTGCGAGGCGTGTCTTGAGACAATCGCTGGACAACCAGAGCGATGGGTCTAGGACACAGACTCAGGGAGCGCAAGCCCAATTCACTTTACCCGAAAATGTTATCTCACAGCTTGCTGGGGTTCTAGCCAATGCTGTAAGAAACGATAGAAGTATTGCACAGAGTCAAAGGGAGCATTGTCAATCATTAAACTATAACATCGAAGATCTGATCCAGAGAGGTTACTTCCAGCAATATAAGAAGGACAGGTTCCTCACAAAGAGGTCTAATAGAAGTTCGCCCAGACAACCTGAGGGCGAGAGCAATCAGAACCCCAAAAGGAAGAAGGAGATTCTTATGATATACAAGGAAAATGATGTGCCAGACACGAAGACACACCTGAAGGCGGCGACAGATCGTGAATGTGAACTATTGGAAGTGAAGGAGCAGCCTAAACCACCGTACCTGCCAGACATGACCTTCACTAGGGAGGATTGTAGGGGGGTATCTTATCCTCACTCTGATCCCCTGGTAATGACGGTGGATATCGCAGACCAGACTGTGCATAGGGTTTTGCTGGATAGCGGAGCCGAGATCAATGTCATCTACAAGTCCTGCTGGGACCAGATGGATATAGGGAAGAAAGCCTTGAAGAGTTCGAACAACCCGATCGTTGGGTTTTCTGGTGAATCAGTGCTGGCGGAAGGAAAAGTCACACTACCCGTAACTATCACTGATGAGCAGGGGGTAACAATCACCGTTCCCAAGACTTCTATGTCATCGATGCTCCGACCAGATACAACTGCATCCTGGGAAGAAAGTTAACAGTAGCCGTCATAGGTATCCCTTCCACACACCATCAAACCCTCCAGTTCGTCGGAAGAGATGGGAGGGTAGGAAGATCCCGAGGCAACCAGAGAATGGCGAGGTCTTGCAACCTCGTCAGCAAAATGGGTAGGGCTGAGCAAAACTATCAGATGATCCAATTATCTGATGATTCGATCTAATATTCGATTCGATTTTAAGGATATCCGATTCGAAGTTACAATTCGAATCAATATCCGATTCGAAATTTCGGATATCAGATACAAATTTGGATATCAATATTTGTAGATTCGAATATCCAAATATCCGACATTTTTTCAACTGTCGGATATCGGATATCCGCATATTATAAGTATTTTCGAATATCCGTTATTTATATGAATAAAATTATATTTTTATAAAAAAATTATTTTGACTAAATTCGGATATCGGATATCGGATATTTCGAATATCCGACTGGAAATTCAAATTTTTCTCATAGGCATCGGATATCGGATATCTCGAATATCCGATTCGAATATTGTCGGATACCGGATATCGAATATCCGAGTCGGATCGAATCGGATATCGGATATCCGATCCGACTGCATGTTTCGGATCAAATATCCGATTTTGCTCACCCCTAAAAATGGGTGCCGGGTTTAGGAAAAGGAAAACTCCGGAAAATAACTTAGAACCGGAGAAAAAAGAAGAGAGTGGAGCCCTTCAAAATGCAAACAAAAAGGTGAACGTAGCGGGCATTCTATCTGGGTCGAAGGCACAGAACATGATTGAGATTGATGCTCGCCCCTCAGAAGAGGAGAGTGCTCATAAAAGTACTCCCCAGATTGAGGTCGACCATCAGGAGATTGAAGAAGTCATTTTGGTTGAGGGGACCGACAAGACTGTAAGGATAGGAGGGAATCTGGACCCTCAGATTCGCCTTCATCTGATAGAGGTCCTTAGACAGAATAAAGATCTCTTCGCCTACTCTGCGGCGGATATGCCGGGCATTGATCCTGAGGTAGCTACACACAAGATCGATGTCCACGAAGGGGTCAAGCCTGTGAAGTAGAAGAGAAGGAATTTCGGTCCTGAAAAGGACAAAATCATTGAAGAAGAAGTTCAGAAGTTGTTAGATGCTGGATTCATCGAGGAATGCCTCTACCCAGACTTGCTGGAAAATGTCGTCTTAGTGAAAAAGGCCCAGCCTGGAAAGTGGAGAATGTGCATTGATTTTACTAGTTTAAACAAATGTTGTCCTAAAGATTGTTATCCGTTGCCTAGAATAGACCAGCTAGTTGATTCGACTGCTGGGTATGCATTGTTATCATGTATGGATGCCTTTTCGGGCTATCATCAAATATATATGAACCCTGCTGACAAGAAAAAGACAGCATTCATATGCTCAGCAGGGGTGTTTAATTACAAGATGATGCCATTCGGTTTAAAGAATGCTGGATCGACTTATCAAAGGGTGATGGATAGAATCTTTAAGAGTCAAAGGGGTAGGAACTTGGAAGTTTACGTGGACGATTCCATTGTAAAGAGTAAAACAGAGGAGGAAATGGTAGACGATTTGCGTGAAACTTTTAGTAATATGAGGCAATACAAGATGAGACTCAACCCCAAGAAATGTGTGTTTGGGATTAAGTCCGGGAAGTTCTTGGGCTTCCTAGTCAGTGAAAGAGGGATTGACGCTAACCCAGAAAAGGTTCAAGCGGTCTTGGACCTGAAGGAACAGACGAACAAATAGGAGGTTATGCAATTGACAGTAAGAATGACAGCCCTATCCAAATTCATTTCAAAGGCAGCAGAGCGAGTCATGCCCTTCTCAAACGTCCTGAAGGGCAATAAGGACTTTATTAAATGGGGTGAGGAACAAAGTAAGGCTTTCAGGGAACTGAAAGAACACCTGCATAGCTTACCAACTCTAGCGAGGCCGATCATGGGGGAAACATTGTATCTATACACCTACGCAACACAACGGACTTAGTGCTCAGAAATGCCCAGGCAACGCAAAACACGAGCATGGGAAGTTGTCGGAAAGATGGGAAGGGCCTTACATTATCTGCAAAGATTGTGGTAATGGCACCTACAAGCTTAAGACTGCCGATGGTAGTCACCTCCGGCACAAGTGGAATGCTAGAATGCTCAAGAGATACTATGTATAGAAATTAAATGTATGTAATTTTCCCCTTCGCAAAGTCAATATATTCATATTACATACAATTGTGCCAAAGAAAAAGAGAACGATCATCATCATCAAAGTAAAGGGGTAGACTAGAAAAACACCACAATCTGGAATCATCCAGTCAGACCCTATAGACAAGGGGCCCGAAGAATCTTTATGCAAGATTACGGCACTTGTAGATGTTACATCTAGCTAGTGGGAAAGCCCTGGCCCTAAAAAGCTAAGGAGCCCAGTTGAGCCAGTGGGAAAGCCCTGGCCCTAAAAAGCTAAGGAGCCCAAATGACAGTGGGAAAGCCCTGACCCTAAAAAGCTAAGGAGCCCAATTGACAGTGGGGAAACCATGACCGCAAAAAGCTAGAGAACCCATAAGGGAAGAATGCCGCAACCAGGAACAACAGCTGTGCCAGTAATATAAATAGTAAAGCTGCAGGAGAAATTTTAAAGTTTATTTCAGGAATGAAAATACTTCAAAACCCGGGGGGCATCATGGGGAAAGAGGCACAATAGAGAAACACCCATAACATGCCTTAAATTCCCCCGATGCATGCTTAAAAACGCAGAAATAAAGAGGCTGTTCCGAGGTTACCATGCGCGACAGCCTTTTGATATGTGCAAATAGTTACAAGGTACTGAGAAATTTCGGGCAAAAAGGTAAATTTGGCATGAAACAGCCCCACTGGCTTGGGGGCATTTGGGAATGCAATGTGGCCACTTCTTCCCCAAACTCGGCGATCAAAGGTTGAAAATTGCTACCAGAAAGGTGCACGAGAAAATTAACCACCGAAAATTCGAAGCGCCAAAATTTGAAAAAGGTACGTCAAAAGGCGCAATGATTTGATGGATAATTAAAGCAAAAACTTATGCAAGAAAGGATAGAGACGAAGTAGTACAATGTTAAATCAAGTGAATCGTACAAATCTATCAGAGAAAAGATTCGCTCAGAAGATTTGCTAAATAAAATCCTCGTTTATCGGGGAGATTAAGTCTAAATGCGTCCAGTACGCCTCCTACCACAGCACGCCCTCAGACAGGGTATCTAGCCATATGAAAATGTCTGAAGCTGATGAAGTCAGAATAATCAAGAATGTATATTGAAATCTGGCAGCTTCTCCCAAACGCTCTTATGACTGGAAGAAGAGGTTCCAGATGCGCGGCTCTCCCGAAAACAGGGAGTGGCGAGCCTGAAAGGTAAAATAATCCTTGGGAACCGAAAAGATAAGAAGTAAATAAAAGTAATCGTTCCCAATAAAGATGAGTGGAATGAGGAAGATCAAAGGCCAAATCTTTAGCCGCCCAAATTCAAAAAGAGGCTATAGACTAGGTTTCAGTGATTTGACAATTGCAATTAAAGCAAAGTGACGGTTCAGTGTTGTTTGCACAGTGAAATGATGCCTATAAATATGTACCTCCGAGCATTTTCAAGGGACAGAGAAAAAAGAGAGAGATGTATAGAAAGGAGTTCTCAATATCTTTACTCCACAAGAATAAGTTTACACCACCAAAAAGGAAATTATCGAAGATGGTCATCCCACAAGAGTTTAATGATCCTGTTGATATTTCCTTCGACTTTAGTGCTCGTTCGAGCTGATTTAAGCTCATTCGAGCATACCCAAATGATACACTCTGACTTGTTCTGAACAACTTGCTGGTTCATGACAAGGTACTCGTTCTTGGATGCCATGCTCAAGGCATCATAACAGCAGCACTACTTATTCATCATCCATTTTCCAAGTCATTAATAACTAAGATTAAGTTTCCACTTAATTCTTGTAACTTCCCACACTTATACAACACATTAAAAACACCCATTAACTTACTCTCATAGTTCAATCCTAAGAGTCATACTTGATTTATTTTTGGTGGACTCAAGTCACACCATTCATAACAATCTCCACCTTGACTTGAGTTCACCCAAGTCAATGGAATTCTCTAATTCACTCCATAACATAATATAACTACTTACACCATTACATACCCAAAACAAAAACATAACATAAAACAACACATGTGCACAACATTACACATGCACTAAAATGCCCTTAAAGGGCTCCCAAAAGAGTATGAATCAGTTACCAATCAAGTCCACATATCCCATGGACTCATTGGGGTATGTTGGAATTACTGTCGAACATTCGTCGTTTAAAGAAGTAACATGATCATCATTTTCATGCTTGGTTGAAGTAGTGGACACACAAGCCGAACTAATCAAGGTTGAACCCACAAGCATATACAAGCCATCATTAAGGGATCCTTTCATGATCAAATAAGACCCTTGCCAACCTTCAAAACTCCACCTTCACCAATGCATCTATAACCTTCTTTGTCCAAGATACTAAGGGAAATTAAGTTTTTTACTCATACCTGGAACATGAAGGACTCCGGTCAATGTTCTTTCAACACCATCAAACATGACAAATTTAACATCTCCAATACCAACTATCGGACAACAAGCCTTATTGCCCATAGTGACTTTCCTTCCATCAACCTTTTGATAAGTTGAGAAGAACTTTGAGTTAAACGTCATGTGTCTCGAACATCTCGAATCCAAAATCCATGAGTCACCACCCTTGTATTCATTGGTAACAACGAGAGCACCAACACCATATAACTCACCTTCAACATAGCTAGCTTCGGCGCCAATAGCTTTATTGGACTTGCTTTCATCGGATTGTTTAGCTTTTAATTTCCAACAATCTTTCTTGAGGTGGCCTTTCTTCTTACAAAAGTTGCAAGTCATGCCCCTTTTGTTGCTACCCGACTCCTTCACAAACAATGCATCATTGGGATCTTAGGACTCCTTTTGAGCGAATTGAGAATCAATAAGGTCCTATTGTGTTAAGGTCTTTTTAACATCCTCACTACTCAATGTGTCTCTTCCATATAATAAGGTTTCCCTAAAGTGCTTAAACGAAGGTGGTAGTGAAACCAAAAATAAGATGGCCAAGCCCTCATCATCCACTTTTACATCAATATTTTGCAAATCCATAATTATTGAGTAAAATTCATCAAGGTGCGGTTTCATCGGCTTCCCTTCTTGCAATCGGAGATCATACAAATGACTCTTTAATAAAAGTCGATTGGTAACACTCTTTTCCATGTAGAATGATTCCAATTTATCCCAAATGCCTTTAGAAGTTTCCTCCTTTACAACTTCTCTCAAAACTTCATTAGAGAGACAAAGTTGTATGCCGAAAAGAGCCTTCGCATCCATTTCTTCCCATCTCGCCTCACTTGTGCCTTCGGGCATCTTCTCTTTACCATTAAGTGCTTTGTGCACTCCATTTTGTATCAATATTGCCTTCATTTTGACTTGCCATAAGCCAAAGTTCACACTCCTATAAAACTTTTCAATATCGAGTTTCATGGTTGCCATATTACACCAATACGACCTCTACACGACGATAATAACGACTTGGCTCTGATACCAATTGAAAACGATGACGTATTAACGATCGAACGACGAGTTTCAACCACTAACACCACCAAGATTGAAATATGTGAAGTCTTGTGAAACAAATTATGCAAACTATAAACTCGATGTTTGTAAGAGATAAAAATGCAATAATAAACGACACAAAATATTTACGAGGTTCACCAAATTTTGGCTACGTCCTCCGGTGTAGTATCTCTTATATTATTATAATTTGAGAAATTACAATTAGAGAAGAGATGAGGCTAAGTTTTTGGCTTGGGGTATTTTGTGAGATGATTTGTGGATTACTCATGCTCTCTTTTTATAGTGGTAATTACATTATGAGAATAACACATAAAGACCATAATAAATAAGCATTAAAAATATTTAAGTGCTGAGAATTAAGTATTATGAAACTGGTCCAAGACTCGAACCTTCACGAAACAGAATCCAAGAATGACTATTGAGGAACCGCTCGTTCGAGCACAAGCTGGGCTCGTTCGAGCACCCACATCAGAACCAAACTGTTCATCTCTAGCAGCTACTGACTTCAGAACACTGAAGTGCTCGTTCGAGCTGATTTATGCTCGTTCGAGCATACCCAAATGTTGCACTCTAACTTGTTCTGAACAACTTGCTAGTTCATGGCAATGTACTCATTCTTGGATGCCACGCTCAAGGCATCATAACAACAACACCACTTATTTATCATTCATTTTCCAAGTAATTAATAACTAAGATTAAGTTTCCACTTAATTCTTGCAACTTCCCACAATTATATAACACATTAAAAACACCCATTAACTTACTCTCATAGGATTCCATAAGAGTCACAATTGATTTATTTTTGGTGGATTCAAGTCACACCATTCATAACACTTTTGGTTGAAAATTTGTTTGGATGTACGATAGTTTAGTTTAAAATTGGTTTGGGTTTACAACAGTTTTATTTAAAAATGATATAGGTTAAGTCAATTTTGAACATCTTGCGTTTGGTTTTGTGCATAACTCGGGTTGGAGTTGACTTGGTTCATTTACTACTAGGTTCGAGTAGTATCGATTAACATTTATATCAGTGAGGAACCTAGCTTAGGTGATGGGGTTGCATATGCAACCCCATTACAAAAATCAAGAAAGTAATATGTAGGCCTTGAACACTTGACCTCACTAGTAAAATAATCCTTATTTGTATCTTGTTTTTAAGCTCATTTGTATCTTATATTGGGGGTTACTAACAAGTGGGTTACAAATAACATATTATTTGTATCGCTTGAAAACCCAAGATACATATAAGGGTTATTTGTATCGCGTGTTTCAAACACGGGATACAAATAACCTATTATTTGTATCGCCTGTTTGAAAAACGCGATACAAATAATAGGTTATTTGTATCCCCTGTTTGAAACACGCGATACAAATAACCCTTATTTGTATCTTGGGTTTCAAACAGGCAATACAAATAACCCAGTTCACTAGTGGAAAAAAATTCATTTGCTGCGGGTTTTTTTAGGGTATTGGCTGCGGTTTTGTCTCACAGCCCTTGGAGTAGCAGCAAATGAGATTTTATTATTGGCTGCGGACATTACAACCGCAGCCCTTAGTCATCTTTTAAAATCAAAAAAAAAACAAGGGCTGCGGACATATCTAGAACCGCAGCCCTTAATACCATTTTAAAAAAACAAATTTTTTTTTTCATTTCATTTCATTTCATAAACAAAACGAAGATTACAAAAAATGATCAAACAATCCCAGAAATTGCCCAGATATTTCAACAACATAATCTAATTTCAACAACAACAAAACGATATTTCATAAACAAAACGAAAATGAAGATTACAAAACGAAAATGAAACAAAACGATAATCTAATTTCAACAACAACAAAACAATCCTAGAAATTGCAAAAAACGTCTGAACAATGAAGATTACATAAACAAAACGAAGCCCAAAACGAAAATGAACAATGAAGAATAAATTAACAAAATGAAGATTACAAAAAACGAAAATGAAGATCTAAAACCCAGAAATAAAACGTTTTGAGAAGCCCAAAACGAAACTTCTGATTAAACCCAGAAATGAACAATGAAGATCTTGATAATGAAGATCTAAAACCCAGAAATGAACAATGAAGATCTGAGATACCTTTGAGATCAAGATCTCGACTGAAAACACGAAAATTCAATACGGATCTTGAACAAATCTTGAAAACACGAAAATTCGATTGTTGAAGATCTTGAAAACACGAAAATTCGATTGTTGAAGATCAAGATTAACACGAAAAACGAACATCAAAATCGAGGAAGAATCTTGAACAAATCTTCGAAGAACTCTCGAACACAAATCCTTCTTTATTATACTTTTTGAACAAATCTTGAACAAATCAGACTCAAAACGAACATCAAAAACGAACATCAAAATCTTCGAAGAACTCTTGAACAAATCGCCTCTTTTTTTTCTTTTTTAAGATTTTAGGGGTTTTTTTTAAGATTTTAAGATTTTAAGATTTTAGGGTTTTTTAAGATTTTAGAGTTTTTTTATGAGGAAGAATGAGCAGCAACATAGCGCCGATTTTTTAAGATTTTAGGACTTAGGGTTTTTTTTTGAAGGAAAGGCCCATATGGAAGTATATGGAATTAGAGTCTCATTTTGGGCTGCTGACAAGTAGGATAACCGCAGCCCATGACCTTTTTTTTTAGAAACTCATTTTGGGCTGCGGACATACCATAAAACCGCAGCCCCTTTATTAAATTTTTTTTCTTTAAATTTCTTATATATTTTCGAATGGTTAAGGGCTGCGGACACATAAAAAACTGCAGCCCTTTCTTTATTATAGTTTTTGAAACACATTGGGGCTGCGGTTAAGGGTAAAAACCGCAGCCCTTGTTAATTTTTTTTACCACATTTTTTTTTCTCATATTGGCTGCGTGTTCCTAAAAACCGCAGCCAATAAGTAGCAGCCAATAGCTTTTTTTCCACTAGTGGTTATTTGTATCCCCCTATTTAAACCTTACATACAAATGACTTTTTTTAAATTAAAAAAACATATATAGCCTATATATCTATATCGACACGGGATGATTAATATAATATATATCTATAGAATTCATTCGAGACTATAATATATATATAATATACGATTCAATAATATATACATTAATTAAAAAGTATTGTATTACATAACATCCACAACTACACTTATATATATATATATATATATATATATATATATATATATATATATATATATATATATATATATATATATATATATATATATATATATATATATATATATATATATATATATATATATATATATATATATATATATATATATATATATATATATATATATATATATATATATATATATATATATATATATATATATATATATATATATATATATATATATATATATATATATATGATCGAAAAGTATGTAGTACACTACTATATATTACATGTAGAATTAAAATTACATTCAGTTTAATAAAAAGTTCAATCTAAAGTACTTTGGCCATTGCTCAGGAACCTCATCTATTTTATCTTGGTTATATGTGTTTGATCTTGTAATATAATCCTTCAAAACTAATAATAAAGAAAACAAATTAAAATAAGAGACTAGAAAGGCCTAAATCAGCGAAAGGTCTAGTAAAAATACAAGAGACTAACGCGAAAGGCCTAAATAGTTGTAAAGAAACAAGTTGAAGTTGAATCAGACAATTGAATGTAAGCAGTCAATCTATCAACCCTATAGAGCTCAAGTAGTTATTGTTAAGCTTAGCCCTAATTTAACAAACTAGTTAAGTGAATCCAAAAGAATTATAAAAAGCTTAATTATCATCCATAAAAATCTAATATCATGCAGATCAAGAATGTGATTTTTTTGTAGAACAGAGATGAACAAGCGACAAAAGCGATGCATGAAGCTTACCTGACTTAATATCATAAGAACTAAACAGCAATTGGCATTAAACGATAGGCACTTGAACAAAAATATATAATATTCAGGAAGAAAGCCATGTAATTATAGAACTTTCTAAATGGAGCAATCCCAAGGGATGAACAACTGATTCCTTACTGGAATTTCCGTCTGCTTCTAAGTACACACATTTTAGATACAAAAACACATAAAATTCTTAAACATAACACTCTAAACTGCTCCTATCTAAAAGTTTGATCACCCAAATGCAAATTATTAGTTTCCTTTACATAAAGATTCACTCACAAAATCAAAAACCCAAAAAGTTTGATCACCCACATACAAAATTAGTAGAAGATTGATATTTCACTTACAACATCAAAAAACCCCAAAAGTTTGATCACCTAGATAAAAAATGTATCAATTCCCTTAAAGAAAGATGATGAATCCATAAACAAAAAATCCAAGTCCAAAACCAAATCCACAGATCAAACAATTAAAACAATGAACTAAAATTAAAGCAACAAAAAAAATACCACAAAACTACGCTCATAATGCAGAGTGAACCTATTGCACTTTAAATTCTCAAAGCTGGACTGATTATTTGAAAAAAGAAGATAAGTTGTCCACAGTTCAATTGGAGGTCACTATACATAACAACATCAAGGAATTAGACCATCACTCATCATCCTTGAAAGAGTATTCTTCTAGGATTTAAGCATAAAGAACGGTGGAATAAACTAATTGTATGTGAAGAGAATAGCTAGATGCCTTATAATGCTTACTTTAAAAAAATTCATAAAAAAGAATAGGTAGATCCCTTACAATGCTTACTTTGTCAGCCTTCATTTTCAAACATTAACTGAACGATGTACAATACATTTTCTACTTCTGTTCATCCACCAACAGTTCCATAGCTTTAGTTTTGTTCTTGTCTTTGCTCATGATCTGCAAATAAGCTTCTTAATCAGATTGGTATTTTTCCTTTCTGGGCATTCCTTATATTTATTATCATTCTTCTGTGCATCTTTTATAGATTGGTTAATGGCAAGAGTCTGGTTACAATAATAAAATCCATAACAGTTACAAAATCCCCTAATCAAATTACTACACAGAAAATTAAAAACCTAAAACTGAACTGATATCAAACTTATAAGAAGGGTAACTTAAGACGTGTTTTGGGATTCGATCAAACATAAATGAATAGGAAAATGAATCATCACAGCCCCAGGAACAACACAAAGTGTCGTGTAACGGTAATAAGAGTAAGCTAAGAGACAAATACTCTAGTTTGTCAACTCTATGTATCTCTGATTTTATGAATTTGGGATTTGAAACTCATTTTGCCACCCAAATCTACCAATTTAATGAAAAACAAATTTCAAAAGGGACAGACATTAAAAATACGATAAATACAGTAAATGTCGAGACGATCCACATACCTCTAGCAGGATACAAATGCTCTTGCAATCCAATTCATTTGCCATGAACTCGTAGACCAGCAACCTATGATTACTTCTGAACAGTGACCGACCAAAACCAAGCAAATATGGAGAATCATTAGGTTGTAAAATCCTAAGTCTGCAATAACCGCACATAAAAGCTTCCCTTTATGAAACTTTTGAAAACAGAATTGCCAAATATGGACAATTAATCCCATTTTCATACCACTAGGCTACTACATCCACATTTGTTAATTTAAAACTTTAATATCATTAATACTTTGTAAGAACAATTATCTTAATGACTATCAAAGGAAGGAAATTAAAGACTATTAGTTTCCTTAATTCTCTCATTTTCGACTCTTTTTCCTCCGATCCCAATCTCTGTTTCAGAATTCTTAAGCTCTCAAGCACCATTGTTGTCGGCTTGTCGCTTGCTAATAGCCCACAGCCACTGTTGTCGACACTACCGCCGCCACTGTTGTCGACACTACCGCCGCCACTGTACTATTGTTGCCCATAATCCACAGCCCCACAATCCAATCCCCCATATATATTAGGTAAATTATTAAAATTGAATAGGAATTTAGAATTTTTTTATATTTAATCAACTATTGTATTGTGAATTTGAGTATGATTTGATTTGGGTTTAATTTTAATTTGCTTTAAATTATTATAAAAACAATTTTATTTGTGTATGATTCGAGTATTATTTGCTTATAAGTCATAATTTTAATTTGCTTTAAATTATTATAATTTCAATTCAAAATTAGAATTTATATTTGTATTTACGTATGATTTTATTGATTGTAATTCATGAATAATATTAAAATTATCATTTTAATTAACTTATAAAGTACTCCCTCCGTTCCTTTTTGATGTTCCTATTTGGGTTTTTCACCAAGATTAAGAAAAATAGAATCTTTGGTGGTAGTGGGTATTATTTTAATTATATCGCAGTGGAAAGTAATAATTGTATTGGAAGTATAAGAGAAAAAAATAATTAAATAATAGTGTAATGTAATGATTGTATTGGAAGTATGAGAGAGAAAATAATTAAATAGTAGTGTGAAGGAAAGAAGGGTTTTAAGGAGTAAAAGTGGGATAAAACTTTCCAAAAATGGAAAGTATTCTAAACTGGAAAAACTTATGAAACTACCCGTTTTAGTCAGGTGGAAAAACAAAAAGGAACGGAGGGAGTATCAAATTTATGTTGAGTTTCTTTATTTATGTTGTAGTCGTTGAAGTTATGTTGTATCAAGACACGATTCCCGCAACGTCGATGACGGTTTTGAGCATCTTGTGGCTCATGCGATGTCTTGCACACTTGAGAGTGGTACCGAGCGTAGCACGGAGTATGGAGTGTTGAGATTCAAGTCACTCGATCAAGTGACAAATGATGATGATGATTTGATGAAGTGTGGAAGGTGGCAGCTTGATGGAATCAAAGCTACAGCAGTGTATGAGAAGGGCTCGACCAGCCGAGCTGTTGAGTCCAAGTCGAGCAAGAAGGCTCGATCATTTTAGTGAGCTGCTGCTAAGGATGGGCATGGGTCAGATCTGGGTCGGGTCCAGTAAGACCCAGATCCAGACCCTACTTTTTTCATTGGACCCAGACCTGGACCCGGATTCATAGGGTCTAAAAATTTTGGACTCGGACCCAGACCCTTGGTGTCTGGCGGGTCTAGGGTCTGAATCTGAGACCTGAATAATTTTATTTTTTTTCTACATTTTTTTTAAAAAGTATATTATAACTCCAAAGAAGGAATTTGGGAAATCTTTAAATGCTCCCACATAGCATCTAAAGCCTCATCATCCTCAACCGAAAAGGCTAGCAAATTGTCCACTCATGGCATATTTAAAACTTATATTAACGGTACTTCTAGTGGGGTCCAATCCAATCTT
The DNA here is from genome assembly GCA_019776075.1 of Amaranthus palmeri. Taxonomy (NCBI): domain Eukaryota; kingdom Viridiplantae; phylum Streptophyta; class Magnoliopsida; order Caryophyllales; family Amaranthaceae; genus Amaranthus; species Amaranthus palmeri. The sequence goes on from JAAKBH010000735.1 coordinate 74,858, forward strand.
AGAACTTATAAGACATTTAAACTCATTCAAATCCATGTTCAAGTAGCACACAAACAACCTACGTCTACCCCCAACATAATGAACATTGCCACTACTTTCTCGAATAGAGCCATTCCAAAAACATACTATAGTCACACGAACCGATGCCAATTCTACATCAATATAAACAAAATGAACATCATCATCAACTTCATGCCAATACAAGTACATTAAACTCATATTATAATCTTTTTGATATTTGAACTATTAAATTAATTACTAACAACATCAAAATTTCTAATAATATATAATGTACATAAAATTCAAATAATAAATTAATTAATAAGTTCCTAAATAATACTTCTAATAACGTAACATCATCAAATTTTCTAATAATTTATAATGTAGAAAAAATATCAAGAAATTCAATATGCTCATCATCACCAATACATCCAAAATAGAGGTGTTAATGGGCGGGCTTGGGCGGGTAGCGGACCGGGTAGAACTTAAAAAATCTACCCGCGAGCTCAAATATTCAAAACCTTGCCCGCATTTGCGGGCACATTTTTTTGTCGCTACCGGCGGGTAGGCGGGTATGATATATAAAAATTAAAAATATAAATCATATTATAAAGTTAAGTTTTAGTAATAATTAAAATACAATACATTGTCTAAAATACTCTAAAAATAAATAAAGTCTCAAAATACTCAAATTACATGTATATTGAATTTAGATGGTGGAGTCGACTACTTGTTTGAACTTTGATAGTCGATTGTTTAAGTACTTTGAAGGTTAATGTATACGGTAGCATTAGAAATTTTAGAGTCTAAAAGAAGCAAACCCTGAGGCTAGTACAAGAGTAATAAACTAAAAATGGTTATAGGTACTAAGTACTGATATTGGGTATAGGTCATGTAATAATACTAGTTTAATAATTAAAGGTAGTTTGAGTTCCCCAGTCCCTTCTCTCTCTAGGGTTAGGGTTTTCTCTAGTGCATTGCTAGGTTTTGTCTCCTTCATGGAGTTTTGTCCAGTCGATCGTTACTGGGTTTGATCTTATTGTCTGTTTTCTTTTCTTCTTTCTGTCTATACTCTTCTCTTCTCTTGTTTCTTTCTCTTTCTCTTTCTGTTTTTGCTGTGGCATTGGATTTTCGATGGCGTCTTTAGGGTTGGAGTTAAACCCTAATGACATTGTGGATAGTAATAAAGAATCGGAGGACTACCAGGATCTTAATAAGGATCTTGAGGGAGGCAGTAATAATGGTGATATTCATGGAGATAAAGAAGAGGAGGCTGAGGAGGTTTGTGAGTGGGTAGATGATGGTAATGAGGAGGATGATGAACGTATGTATTTCTTTAGGATTGGTTGGAAGGTTGTGGTCGGATCGGATCTTAAACCCTAATGCTTTCATTTCTACTATAAAGAATGTGTGGGTTACTCAACACGGAGTGGATATCAATATGATCGGGAAAAATCTTTTCCAGATCCAATTCTACCATTGGAGGGATAAGGAGAAGGTCCTTCAAGGACAGCCTTGGCATTTTGATAGGGCTGCCCTTCTCGTTGCTGAAATGGATGGGGCGCAGAAACCATCTGATTTGAGTTTTTATGGTCTTCCTATATGGGTTAGGGTTTACAATATCCCTTTTAGGGGTAGATATAATGAACAAAACGCCCGCATTATGGGGGAGAAGATTGGAGAGTATATGGATCTTGATAGGAGAGATAGCCTTGGGATGGAGAAGTCGTTGCGTATTCGGGTTCGTCTGGATGTGCGTAAACCCCTTAAGAAACAGGTCTCAATCAAGATTAGGGGAGGCGAGACTTGCATTTGCCCGGTGAAATACGAAAAACTCCCATTAATATGCTTCTATTGTGGTAAATTGGGGCACGGAACGAACGAATGTAAGGATTCTTTTGGGGACGACTCACCTGTTAAAAATTATGGCTCTTGGCTCAAAGCCTCACCTTGGAAGCCAATGAGGAATGATGAAGCTGATGGCGAATTGGGAGAGAAAAAATCGTGTGGCAAGAAACTTTTCTTCACGAAGAAGAAACAGGCGCAGGAACCCAATGATAAAACTCATATTGGTATTTCTACTGTAACTTCTCTCTTAAATAATGTCATTATTGGGAAAGATGATGTGGTGAATAAAAACAAAGAGCTTTATGGGGGAAGTGAGGTGGCACAAAAAGACAAGTGTTTGATTGAGAAGGATGAGGTGTCGAAAAAGGACAAGGGTCCTATTAATAATGTTGTGGATTGTGTGGAGGATAACACGTGGGTGGGTTGTTTGGGGAACAATGTTGTTGATGTGACAGAAACGTGTAGACAGATTGTTGATACCAATGTTGTGGGCCTTGAAAAAGCTGATTCTTCACGTGATTTAGTTGTTCCTTGTGGGCATAAAGAGCTTTCTCCAAGTAAGTCTATTTATTCCCAATCTCACAACTCTTCTCTTACTGGAAAAAGAGTTCATAAGTGGAAAAATCTTGCTAGGAGCAGCTATGTATCTTCCTCTGAGCATTGTACTTTCTTTCCGGTGGGTGAAAAAAGATCTAAGGCAGTGGGTTATGATGATGACATTTCTGGGGTGGAGGATGATAGGGGTAACAACAAGAAGAGGATTGTTCCGATGGAGGTGGATGAGTCCGTACACTACGAAGCTGAAAACGTGGCGAGCCCCACGAGATGGGCTCTCGGTGGCCAATGAAGAGCATCATTTTTTGGAATTGTCGAGGGTTACGGAGCCCCTCGTCAATTAATTCGCTCCGTTCGTTGGTGCGAAAATACTCCCCTGAGATTCTTTTTCTCAGTGAGACTAAAAGCAACATGTCTGAAATTCGAAGGGTACAAGCAAGTCTTCATTTTGATAGGTGTGATTGTGTGGAAGCTGATGGCAGGGCTGGAGGTTTGGTGTTGTTTTGGCTTGCTTCTGTTGATATTAATATTTTAAGCAAAAGTGAACATCACATTGATTTCACTGTTGCAGATGATGAGGAGAGGAATTGGAGAGTTACTGGTATTTATGGGTGGCCTGAAACTACCCATAAGATGAAAACGTGGCAACTTATTAACGATTTGGGCAGAGGTAATACGAGTCCCTGGATTTTGGGAGGTGATTATAATGAGGTTTTGTGTGAATCCGAAAAGAATGGGGGTCGTGGTTGTGACTTCAACAGCATTTGTGCTTTTCGTGATTGCTTGGACTTGAATGAGCTTCGAGGTATTGAGACGGTGGGGAATCAATTTACGTGGAGGAATAATCGAACAGATGGGTTCATAGAGGAACGTCTAGACAGAGTTGTTGGAAATCAAGCCTGGATCTCCATGTTCCCTCTTGCTACAGTAGATAACATCACTTGGGACGGTTCCGATCATTGTCCTATGGTTATTTTCTTAATGGGTATTGTTGAAGAGAGGAGGCAGGATCGTAGAGAGGATAGTCGGATGTTTCGTTTTGAAGCTCGATGGACTCACTTTGAGAATTTTGAAGCTACTGTCAGTAATTTTTGGAGGGTGGCAAATCTCAATAATAGGGGTCAATGGAATAAAGTTGTTGAGGAATGTGGGAACCAGCTGAAAATGTGGAATAAGGAGGTATACATGGTTGCACAGAATAGACTGGGTTGGCTTATGCGTAGGCTGAAGCAAGTTCGCAAAATGGTTCAAACTCCTTCAATCATTGAGGAGTATCGTAGAGTGGAGCAGGAGATCCGTAGTTTAAGACAGCAAGAAGAGACTGCAGCTTGGCAACGCTGTCGTCCTTTCGTTTTGCGAGATGGTGATAAGAACACTTCCTACTTTCACTCTAAAGTGTCCAATAGACGGCGGAGAAATAAGCTTAAGTGGCTGGAGGACTGTAATGGGGTTAAGCACAGAAGCCCGGAAGGTATGAAGGCTGTGGTTACTGATTACTTTAATGAGTTATTTACTTCTTCAAGGCCTGAGATTGTGCTGGAAGATGTTGATTGTATTAATAGGAGACTTAATGATGATATGGTTAGTCAGCTGTCTCGTGTGTACTCTAGAGATGAAGTGGAAGCTGCCCTCTCAGATATGCATCCCTGTAAGTCCCCTGGCCCTGACGGGCTCCCTGCACTTTTTATAAGAAATACTGGGATGTTGTTGGAGATGATATATGTTCTATTGTGCTGGATTTTTTGAATAATGGGAGAATGCCGGAGGATATTAATTTCACCCATGTGGCCCTCATTCCGAAAACAAAGAACCCATCGAAAATGACGGACCTTAGACCGATCAGTCTCTATGTGTCCTATAAGTTAATGTCTAAGGTCCTTGCTAATAGATTGAAGGTGCTGCTTCCGTATATTATTGATGAAAATCAGAGTGCCTTTGTTCCTGGGAGACTTATTACTGATAATATTTTGCTCTTGTCGGAAGTTTTCCATTTTATGAATAATAATCATGCGAAGAAGAGAGGGTTTATGGCTCTCAAGCTCGATATGAGCAAGGCTTATGATCGGTTAGAGTGGGACTATATTGCTATGGTGATGATTAAAATGGGTTTCCCGGCTGTGTGGGTTGATAGGGTGATGAAATGTGTTACTTCTGTGAAATATTCTTTTCTTGTGAATGGGGATCCGACTGAGGTGATTGTTCCTAAGCGTGGCCTTCGACAAGGCGATCCCATATCACCTTACTTGTTCTTACTTTGTGCTGAAGGTTTCGGGGCGTTGTTAAGGAAAGCCCACCATGATAATGTGATTCACGGGGTTAAGATTGCTCGTAATGCCCCTTCTATATCTCATTTGTTTTTTGCTGATGATAGTGTTGTTTTTTCTCGAGCTAAAGTGAGTGAAGCGGAAGCTATTATTGCTATTTTGCACCGTTATGAGAAGCTTTCTGGGCAAATGGTAAACCTCGATAAGTGCGAGGTGTCTTTTAGCAAAAGCCTCGTAGCTGATGTTCGTCGTAGAGTAAGTTCGGTTCTGGGTATGAAAGAAGTGCTGAGTCATGATAAGTATCTGGGCTTACCTACTTTGTTTCAACGATCTAAAAAGTTGTCTTTTACCGGTATTAAAGATCGTATATGGAAGAAGCTGCAGGGATGGAAGGAGAAATTGTTATCGAAGGCTGGAAAAGAGATTTTGACAAGGCTGTGGCTCAAGCTATCCCTACGTATGCTATGAGCTACTTCAGATTGCTGTCTTCTTTTTGTGATGATGTTGAACGGATTATCCGTAATTTCTGGTGGGGCACATCTAATTCGGCGAGAGGGATCCCGTGGAAAGCGTGGAAGGACTTGTGTCGGCCTAAAGAGGAGGGTGGATTAGGGTTCTGAGACTTGAGGATCTTTAATAATTCATTGCTAGCCAAGCAATTGTGGCGTCTTCATTGTTATCCTGAGTCCCTTCTTGCTCGATCTCTCCGAGCTCGTTATTTTCCCTCTTCTTCACTTTGGGAAACGGAAGTGGGTTATAACCCGAGTTATGCGTGGAGGAGTATTTGGGGCTCTCGTCAAGAGTTGGAACGTGGTGTGAGGTGGAGAATAGGCGATGGTAAAACTGTTAAGCTGTGGAAAGATGCGTGGCTAGGTGATGAAGGCACGGGTAAACTTATTTCACCAGTCAGAGTCTTAGATCCTGAGGCTACGGTGGATGTGCTAATTGATCCGGTTCATAAAAGCTGGCGTGAAGAGGTAATTTCTCAGATTCTTCTCCCTATTGACAGGGATCGTATTATTCATATTCCTCTTAGTTCAAGCGGAGCTTCTGATGAACGGGTTTGGATTGGAAGTAAAGATGGTGTTTTTAGAGTCCGAGATATGTACGCTATTTCTCTTCGACAACAGTTTGAAGCGTCCAGTTCCAGTGGAAGTGATTAGGGCTGAACATAGTTTGGTCTAAACCGTAAACCAAACCGGACCAAACCGTAATTTAAGTATTTGGTCTGGTCTACGGTCTAAATGGTCTGGTCCGGTTTTTTTTTTTAAAAAATTACGGTTTCCGGTCTGGTCTTGGTTTTTAAATTTTCAGACCAGACCGGACCGGAAAACCGTATTAAAAGTCCGGTCCGGTGAAAACCGAAAACCGGAAACCGTGAATAGTAATAATAATTTAAGTATTAAGATTTAAGAGAGTGAGAGTCAATCAGTCAATTTAGCAAGCCCAACTCCTTATTGGGCCATGGTATATAAACTAAAAAATAAAAACCCTAAGCTCCCATTCATAATCATCAATCTTCATTCATACTGGAATAGTGGAAACAAGTAAAACGGCGCATCTCCATAACTCCATTGCTGGCTTGCTGCGCATCCTTCTCCGGCCTCCGCTGGTCTTCTTCTCCGTTTTTCAACTACATTACACTGCTCCTGACGGCCGACTCCGCTTCACAGGTAGTTTTCATCTTCTTCTTCTCTTTTTTTCAACTCTTTTAGTTTTTCATCATTAAATCTTCTCTATGGTTCATCAGATACTCATCTTCTCCGGCTTTTCAACACGGATTTAAGTGTAGAATCTCGTAATGTAAGTATTTTAGTATTATTTTTTTGATTTTTTGTATTTCTAATATTTATGACTTTATTTTTTTGATTTTTTTTTTATGATTTTTCTGTTTTGCTTTTTATGATTTTTCTGTTTTTTAATGATTGGAAATTTGGAACTGGAATTTGTGGAACACGGCTGGGAATTGGAATTTCATACAATTAAGTATTATGATTTTTTGGAAGTTGGAACACGGCTGGGAATTGGAATTTCATTGTGCAATTTGTGGCTTTGATATTGGAACTGCCGACGTTATTTGTTTCTTTGTCTTAGCTTGTTGGATTTGCTATGTTCACTATGGTTCATTTTATGATTTTTACTTCCTCCGTTCCAAAATACTTGCAACACTTACCTTATTTGGCTATTTCACAATACTTGCACCATTACTATATTTGGCAAAGAATAATCTTATTTTATTATCACTTTATTCCTACCCCACATATCACCATCAATCATATATCATCTCATTAATCATTTAATATACCCACAACCAATACCTACCTTCCATTAATTAATTTTTTATTTCAATTATTTTATTATCACTTTATTCCTACCACACATATCACCATCAATCATATATCATCAGACCTGATGTGACAGCCCTTAATTCTTGTGCCAAGAGGGTGTCGTGCAACTAAATTGGAACGGAGGAAGTATGATTTTATTTTCTGTTTTTTAATGAGTAATGATAAGTATTTGCTAGTATTGGTTCATCTCAGTTATGTTTATTTAATAAAATCATATTTTTTTGATGTTTGTTTTTATTGTACAGAGCTATCGAAGATCAGTTTGGCTCCTTCAGTTATCGACGTTCCTTAATGCAATTGCTTATTTGTGGATGAAGTCTTTATTGTACTTAGTTATTGTAATATTTTGAATTTGGTGATGTATTTGTTTATCGATGGTTGAAGACTTGAGACGTTTCTATTTAGTTTGAACTATATTTTGTCAATGTCGTTTGGTGATGTAATTTTCCATGGTAATGTATGTATTTGAACTTTGAAGGCTTTCGTAGACTTAATTAATGACTCGGAATATATATATTAATATTTACGAATGTATAAATGAATACACTATCTTATGATTAAAATATAAAAATAAATAAAAAAAGAAAAAAAAACCGTAGACCAGACCAGACCAGACCGGTCTAGAACGGTTTGGTCCGGTCCGGTCTGGTGACTTCACTGGTCTGGTCTGGTCTAAAAAATTTCCAGACCGTAATTTCTGGTCTGGTCTGATTTTTCTGTCAAACCAGACCGGACCGGACCGTGTGCAGCCCTAGAAGTGATTCCTTATGGCAGCAGGTTTGGAGGCTTAAAATCCAACCCAAAGCGAAGCTTTTTATGTGGCGGTCTATTTGGAACATTTTGCCTCATGGTGCAAATTTGCTGAAAAAAGGTATCAATGATGTTGAGAAGTGCAGCAGGTGTGGTATGATTGAAAGTACTGAACACGTCCTTCGGGACTGTCAGTGGGCAAGGGATGTTTGGTTGCATAGTATGAGTTCTAACGATGTCATTGTTGATATTTCTTTTCGTGAATGGACTGGTTGGATCATGAAGAATAAAAGCCAAAGGGAGGTGGAACTTTTTAGTGTTATTGCGTGGCAAATTTGGTGTGCCAGAAACGAGTTGTACTTTGATAAGGTCACCATATCCTCTGAATTGTGCCATAAGAAAGCTTTTGATTTACTTGTGGAATTTAAAAAAGCTAATGAGAACCACCAGGCTGGTAGAGTTAGAAGAGAAGACGCAAAGTGGGAAGCTCCTGCCCAAGGTATTATCAAACTGAATGTTGATGCTTCGGTGAATTTGAAGGAGAATAGAGTGGGGATTGGTGCTGTGGCCAGGGATGACACTGGTGCTGTTCTGCTTGCTGCTTCAAAGACCATCTGGCCTTATGTTTTCGTGGAACGTGCTGAGATCGATGCCTTTTTATGGGGTGTTCAATTAGCCAAAGAGCAGAATTGGAGCTGTGTTGTACTGGAGGGTGATGCGCAATTGGTTGTCCAGGCGATTCAAGGCAAAATATGTCGTGGCTTTTACAATCAAGTGGCCATTGCCAACATCCAAGCTTTGATCAGAGACTTTCATGATGCTTCTGTTAGTTTTTGTTTTCGCGAGGCGAATTTTGTGGCTCATAGATTAGCTAAGTGGGCTTCGGCCAGTATTTGTAATAGCTGTTGGTTTGATGGTGGTCCTTTGTGGATCTCTGACATTGTATTATCGGACATTGCCACTTAATTAATATAAGCCTCGCTCTGATTCCCAAAAAAAAAAAATACTAGTTTAATAATTGATAAAATTAATTATTTAACAAATAATATATTAAACTAAGCGTGCGGGCGGGTATACCCGCGGGTATGTTTTTTGGTGTCGCTGCCCGCCCATTTATCTTGGCAGGCGGGTATTATCCGCCCAAATTTTAATTTTTTTGAAAAACGTTATCCATATCCGCCCGTTTTTCGAGCCGGATGGGTCGAGCCTGGCGGGTAACCCGCCCATGAAAAACTCTAATCCAAAACCAACAAAATAAAGCTATTAAAACAATTAAACTGTAATGGAAGAACTAATGTTAATTGAAGAACTAATGTTAATTGAAGAACTAGTGACCCAAATTTAAGAACATTTCTTATAAGAACCTAAAATAGGATGAAGAGAGCTTATATATTTTATAATTACTTGTCTTAAGGAGGCGAAAATGAATTTCGGCAAAATTCCCATTCCTCCACTCTTGCTGCCAAATTTCCTTCGTTGCAAAAGAAAAACCTGCAAAAGCGTCGTCTTCTGATGCTTTGTTCATGAGAAGATAGCGGTTTAAAGAAGCCATCTCATTTTTCACCTTCCTTCATTTCTCAGTTCTTTGTGCCACAGATTTCTCGATCATCTACTCAGGTTTATCTCTTCAATTCATCTGTATTTTCCTACAAGTATTATTTATTAGATCTTTATGTAATTACAGTAAATTGATGGAGGAAATTCTTATTGCTTTCTAGGTTTTGTGTCGTATTGATTGAATATGTGTGGGTCGAACAAATCTTCTGTTGATGGCCCAAGCTAATTTATTTTCTAAATTTTACGATTATCATCTTTGTGATTGCATCGTTTCTGTTTGGTGCACAGTGCATTGTTAAATGAGGTGAGTGCCCAATGAACTGTGGAATGAGCCCTATTTTTGCTTAAAAATTAGGGAATTATGAGATATATTAATACTTGTTTTTGGACTGTCATTTTTTGCATTTGTCTAGTAGCAATTGTGGTGTTAGTGAATGTGGCTTGAAATTGCAAATGACACATTGATACTTCAAAATCTAAATTCTATAAAATATTGCTCGAACAATGCAAGTAAATAATAGATATAAGAAGCTTCTATGTAAAGAGTAGTATATTTAAGTTGTATTAGTTACATGAAAAGAGTAGTATATAGATATAAGAAGCTTCATCTTGAAGATCTTAAGCTTAGTCACAAAAAGTGTTCCTTGAGCTAGCTATAGCCTATAGCTTGGGCTCCTTGCTAGGATTTGGTGAGATGATTCCTTGGATGTGGACAAATACCCATTTTGTTTTTTTTTTTTTTTCTATTTCTTCTTTTTCAGTTCTTTTTAATCAGTGTTTTACTTTGTTTTTTCCCCTATGTTTTATAGCTTCACACCCAAATGCTAGAGCCTTTACTTTATGTTTTAATTTGTTTTTTTTCCTATGTTTTAGACACTTTACACCCAATTACTAGAGCCTTTGCTTGGCCTTAGTGCCTTAGTGTGCCCACATTTTTTGAACTAAGATCGAAAGGCCTCTTGGTAGACATGTACATAAGACTATTGATCCTCTTGTTTGAATTCAATACCAAAATTGATGGATAAAAATGGAAACTAGTCAAACAATATATGGATCAGATTTGGTATGTAATCTAAAATGAAAATATAGATGGAAGATGGAAGATGTTTATGGCATTCAATGGAAAGTTATGGCTTCATGCCTTTAGGTAACTAGGCGAAGTAAGTTATCTACATGAGGAGAAGGGAGTAAGGGATTTTGAATGTGGAATTTGGAATTCTTTGTGTTTCTTCTTTTGTAATCGTCATTGAAATGAAACCATCAAAAAGTTCAACAATGAAAAACAAAATGAAAGTTAAAGCAACAAGATGAACACAAGTGTTTATGAGGTATCTTGGATACCTCCCCTTCAAATGTAGTTTATTATATTAAATTCAACAATTACAAGTATAATAAACTTCCCCTTATCTTGAGAACAACTCTTTCAAGATCACAAAATGCTAATTCTATGTAGCACACTCTCAAGTTTCAACATAACTCTCTCAACAATATGTGTTTGTGGTGATTTGTTCTTATGAATGATGCTCCCTTTTATAGATGAAGAAAATCAACTTTCATAGAACCACACTCAATGCCGTCAATGCACAATTAACTACTCAATTAATACCCACAATTAACATTACATTCAACATGGCAATAAACACACCACTAACCAAGGAATATAATGCTAATTTAATGCACAAAATTGATCAAAACTAGTCGTTTAATCTTCTGATCACAATTGCTCGAACAAGCCTTCATATTGCTCTAACAAGCCTTCATAGTGCTCGAACAAGCACACTTTCCGGAGACCTTCTACCTGCTGATTTGCACAGTGCTCGAACGAGCACAGGAACGAGCACCTGGTCGAGCGCCTTCTTTCTTGCTTTTCCTTGTTGCTTGTTCAAGCACCAACCTAACCCTCGTTCAAGGCAGGGTTCCTCAATTCAATGGAGCCTCAAATGCTCCATGTTAAATACCTCGTGTATCGTTCCAAATCTTAAACCATTGACATACGACACATCTTTATCGATCATCTCTGAAGTACAAGACACAGTATGTTTGATTAAGTGTTCAAAATTAATTTCCTTGTAATGAATATTGGCACTTGCTTTAACAGGCGTGTTCATCACTATTTGGCATATAAAATATGTTTGATGGATGGGAGGGAAAGAGGTACTAGTTCTATATTAGTATTTTGGAATTTTAGTTCTTATCCTAGAATAATTTTAGCTCAGGATTGAAGTTCCATAATGTTTAATTTTCATGCAAGAAGCATGGAATAAAACCTCCATGTTACGTTATGTTTCGTTACGTAACGACTGTTTGTCTGAGAGTTTTTGTGATGTTAAATCCAATTATATTGCATTGCTCGAGTTTTTATGGTTGAATGCAACATTGAACTGTACGGAACATGTAACACTCGATATTTCATGGTTATAACGTCGTTATTTCTATTCTGTTTAAATTTCCAATAATACCCATTGACCTTATTTATTACAAATCACTTAACTTATAGCTACTCATAACTTTAGTCGTAAAACAAAACAATTAATTAATAAGTTACTTAAGTTCAAATAAAGTAATATTTAATAAGTTATCCACTAAAATTAACTCATATACTGCCATTATAATAGCTGTGGTCATATTATTGCATAATAATAGTACAACAAAAATGTAATTTTAAGTTCAACACGTCCTTATGTGATTTTTTTTTCCAAAACTTCACGCCGCATCAGCCGTGAGTTCGTGTTATTATTTTGTTAATGTTGTTTTCCGCGGCCCCCTTTATGCTAATGAATCCGTGACTGCACTATTTTTTCCATGGAAAGAAGTGTATGAAATTTAAGCTGTACATTTGTACTTGTATCTAGCCCTAGCAAAATTCATCCGATCTGAAAAATGATTCGAAACCTGGAAATTTGGAACTGAAAATGAAAAATAACTGAACCTGAAAAAATCGTTAGGAAAACAGGTCGACCGAGTTAGGATTGGATTGGACCAATGTTACATAATTCAATAGTTAATTCGCTTTTGGAATTCACTATTCACTTAACCCTAAAATATCTAATCCCCAAACCGACCATCATTCGCCTTTTTGATGCACGATTCGCAAGGTGATTTGTGAATCATGTGACAGTCATTGGGTTGTGCAACTGTTAAAAAAGGGAGTAAAACTTCTCCATTTGTGCGCACAAACAAAAAAAACTAATTCTTCTTTATTAAACATGTTCTTTACTTTTGTTCTCTTAATTTTTAAATTGTTGTATTATGTTTGGGTCATTTGGATATATTTTCTGTAATATCATGTATTTTAGACTTTGTAGTGTGTCTTTGTGTTAAATTTTTTTTACTTGTTCGTCTAAATATTGTGTAGCTATTCTATAGTGATTTGGCTAATTGCTGTAGTGCAAATAATTTTTCGAAAAAAAGATTTTTTATTTTCAAATTCGATAATAAAATAAGAAGTCCCAAAAATTTTTTGTATAGCTAACACGGAAAAAAATGGTAACCCGTTGGGTCAATTTGAAACCGCTTGAAATCCAAAGAGGTCCTACTTGAAACTGAATCGACAAGAAAATGACCCGATCCAAACTGATCCGACACGAAACCTGATTGATCGATCGTTTTCCTAGGTCTACTTGTATCTTTGTCTAACTTCATTACAAAGGTTTTTGAGCTTCGTTGATCTTGATATTTTGTTGAATTGTTGAAACCATTTGCATCCCCCATCTGAAACTCACAATTGTGAGAAGAGATGCGCAATTGGATTTTGTTATGTTTTTAGCTTTCTATATGTTTTGTTAACTTGGAACTGCTTTCCTGCACTAAGCAAGACGACTCATTAATATTCTGATAAAAAAAGACTCGATAGTGTTAGTAGAGTTATTCGATTATGTTGATTATGTTTTGTAATTGTTTAGTTAATCTGGAAAAGTGGCCATTGGCTTTTTTTCGTTAACTTTAAACCAAAAAGAAAATTTTCCGAGGTGCTGGTTCCTATGGTTTCAACGAAGGACATTTGCCATATAGCTACAGAATTTCTTCTTTGTCTAGTATGTTACCGCCTTGATGCTTCTATAAAAGCATATGAGGTTTGTCCCTTTGGGTCTCTTTTGGTCAGAATTTGTTACAAATCTTTCCCATTTTCCCATGCATGGAATTGGGATCCATACTTGTTACAAGTGTTTTGCAGATGATCCCCTTCTTTTCCCCTGCATAGCATATTATTTTATCTCTTCTCCTTATTGCCTCCACCTTCCATCACTTTCTTGTGCTTCCGATTTTCTTCTCCTCTCCTTCCACCTTCTCCTTCTACCATATCTTCTCTTCCCAACAAAGCATGAAACATTTCCCTGCTCAAAAGGAAAGTGAAAAGAAATCATCTAGGGGATTTGAACATTCTTGGCAACAAAGTCTCCTACAAGCCACCTAGGAAAGATCAAGGTCTTGCAATTCCTTGCACCGTACCACTTGCTGTGTATACTTAAAAATGGAATTGAACTTATTTTTTTAAACATAAACACCCTCACTTGCAGAGTATATGGTAAAACTGTGTTGAAATCCTAGGAAAGGAAATAATGATAGATAAACCTCATATGTTGATTGCCAGTTCTGCTCAACCTTCTCCTGCCATCGTTCCTCAGTAGTGTACGTTCTACACCTATTCTTTCTCGTCCTCCCTTCATGGCCTTCTTTGGCTTCCTTTTCTCTTCATCTTTCTTTTGTGATTGAACTCTCTCCCTCCTCCCATTTCACCATTTAAGCTGCTGGTTGCAGCAGTGGAACCCCATTAAAGAAGTTAACACTTTGAACAGTGTTGGTTTAGAGAGAAAGTGGCTGGATTTTGGGCTGAATGGTGATGAAAACGCAGTTTGTTTTGTAACTTTGTAAGAAAAATGGGGAGGGAATGATGATGGTGGAATCCGAGTTGGCTGCTGAATTGGAAGTAGTGGGAGGGGGAGTTTTTGGGAGGGATTTTTTTGTGGGGGTTTGAATACAACCCCACCTGCTGGTTGCAAAAAAACATACATGTGTTTTGGAGGTTTTAAGCTCACACAGTGTTCCTCAATCTCAACTAAACATGGCATTAGAAAAGTTATCATGGGTCTGTTGAAGAGGACCTTCTATGGAACTTTCAGAGGTTTGAATATCATGTCAATCCTAGTACATTAAAATATTCTATGAAGAAATTTGACTGCTGGGGGCTTAAGTGGTTGTCTTGCTTTTAGTTAGCCATTTCAACAAGTGCAATACAGGTGCAAAAAATTTGGATTACTTAAAATGTCCATTTCATTTTATTGGATGAGAAGTGGATTATAACTTTTGAAGAAGAGTAGAGTGATACTTTATTGTTTGATGTTGATAATGTCTATGCAGAATTGCAGATATTATTGGGGCTTCTACTGCTGGACATTGTATTCTGTGGAAAACTACAAGTTATAAAGGATTTAGGAGCTTATAGCTTTGTGTTTCTGGAATTTTTTAATCACTTGACACAGTGCTGACAAAATAATAATCTCATACAATATAATCCAATTTCCCATCATACAATGATGTAGATTATTAAATTTATTTCCTTTTTTGAGTGTTGAAGAGATTGTTTGGTTCATAAATTTTGCTTTATTAAATGCCTGAACTTTACAAAAATTAATGAATTTCTATCGTGGTTTACATACACCATGCAATTAGTACTTCTATCTTCTTTCCCATTTTTCTGTTCTGTGGTGTGTCATGTGTGTACTCACTGTGAGACTTGGTCTGTACAATTTGCAGATGTTAAATTTTGAAGCAGGGCCAAATACTACGCAACCTGTGATTGTCAGGGGAAGAGGTAAAAACAAAAAGTTCTGGAATGTTAGGGAGGAAGCTACTTTAATTGATATTCTTTCCGAGTTAAATGGTACAAGCTGGAAAACTGACCATGGCTACAAGAACGGATACTGCTATCATGTTGAGAAACAAATGGAACTGAAACTACCTGGTTGTGGACTGAAAGCTGATCCTCACATAGAATCTAAGATTAAGACCTTGAAGAGGCACCTCGCCTATATACTGGCTATTATGGATACTGATGGCGCGTTTTGGTGGGATGATGAAAAAAAAATGGTGGTTGGCAATAAAGAAGCATTTTTATCTTGGGCCAAGGTATGTTCTGAACTTTGTCTTTGTATACTCTCCGGTTGTTGTTAGTTGTGTTTTGTTTTGATTTTCATTAAATAAAGACGTCATATTTGTTTTGATTTTCATTGAATAGAAAGGCCAATATGAGCTAATTATATGAGCGCACAGGATCATGAAGGGGCATCGTCTTTGTTCATGAAGCCATTTGTACACTTCGACAAATTATGCGAGATTTATGGAAAAAGAATGCCGAGCAGGAAAAGGGTTCGGTTGAATCCAGAAGCGATAGGTGTTCCTGTGAACCACCTCAGGAACTGCGAGAAGTCTATGAAAAGTCTAGCTGAAGCTCAAAAGGACTTGACATTGACTATGATGAACATGAAAAAAGCTTCGTCGTATGATGTCGAAATTAGTGAACACAGAAAGAAGTTATTCAGTGTGTTGATGAATCTACCAGGACTTTCTCCTGTGGAAGTAGTGAAAGCTGCTCGTTCCATTGGTCAAGATGATAAGAAGGTTCAGGTTTTCTTTAGCATGCCTGATGAGTACAAAATCATATTTGTTCATTTAGAAACTGACACCTTAGAGTAGACCCTTTTTTGCTACTTTGTTAAATATTAGTTATTAGGATTAGGATTATAATTAGTTAACTCAAAATCAAATATTCACGCCACATACCACATTATTTACTTACCTGCTCTTAATCCTCTCTTACGAAATTTGTCTCACGTTTTTGTGTAGTTTGTACCCTCTAAATTTGCGTTTTTATTTATAGAAGTCTTGTATGAGACTGTTTTACCATAAGATGAACTTATATAATTAATTTGTTTGTCTAATTCATCAATTTAAGATTTTAAGTGATTAAATATATATAAGTAGTTACTCTTTAATCATAAAAAATTAAAAATAGAATAAATTTCAAATTGCAGCTTTCAAATTTAGGATTTTTGCGAATCACAACCTCAAATTTGTTTTTGCGAGTTACAGCTTTCAAACTTCAAAGTATCAAAAAGTCTACACCATTCAAGGCCAATGACGTTGATCAAATCAAATGATCTTTGACCAGTCTAAATCACAGTTACCTATTACTAGTCACCTTTGACTTTTGTTGATGTATCCCTAATCACCTTTGACGTTCTGATTAACAATGATACCTTTGTGTTTAGCACTTTATCGTTGTTTTTACCCATCATAACCATATTTTTTAAAAAAAACAAACCATTTAAGTACGTATTTGCACATTTTTCGATGCATAAATCGAAAAAATGTGTAACGATATTTTTTGAAACAACGTTACATATGGTTTTCGATCTACGTGCCGGAAAATAGGCAATAAAGTACTTGTTTCGGCCAAATTTTTGTAAGAGTTACCCCATAAGGGTAATCGCGACATCTCTTATTCAAAAAACATTGTTATGATGCAGCGAGGATGAAAAGACCCCATCTGATCCCACGAAGAATCGCCGACATGCTTAAATGTCGTTGGGGTAGAGTTGCTCCAACATGTTTGAAGTGGTCTGGAAGTTATGACGAGGCTCTTAGGAGGAAGAAGAGTGGCACGAGAGATGAAGATATACTTAAAGAAGCGCATTTAATCTATCAAAGAAACACACGATAACTTTAATTCGATTGAGCAATGGAAAATTTGAGAAAAGTATAACAAATGGAAGCAAGTGGTAAAAAATAATGAAAAAACCATTGGACCAACAACCAACTAGTGGTGTTAGTAGTGAAAGTAGTGGGAAAAGATCAAGGACGAAAGATGATTAAGAAATACCAACAAGTGAATCTCAAGGAGGATTATCTACTCGCCCTGAGGGTATGAAGAAGGCTAAGGCTCGTATAACAGGGAAAATGGTTTCAAATCAATCAAATCAAGCTTTGAGTACATTTGGAGATCGTCTTTGACTTAATTCAGAAGCAATCAAGGAGAAGACAGAGCTTCAAAAACAAAAAGAAGCCTGAAAACAAAACAACTTCAAATGGAAGAATATCGAATGAATTGGGATAATTATCAAACATTAAGGAAAAAGGAAACTCTTCCGCCATGGGAAGTAGATATGATGGTTCTGCTTGGACAATACTTTCAAAATTACAATCGTTAGTAGATGGTTCAACTTCATTGTAGTTATGTTTTAATTATGTATTTTTTTTAATAGTTTGATATTTTAGTTATGTAATGTTTTAGAATGATGTTTTAATCATGTAAGATTTTTCATGCATTAGTCTTTTCCTTTCCATCACCTTTTGGCATGCACTAGTCTTTTCCTTTTCATCATCTTTTGGCATATACTTGTCTTTTCCTTTCCATCACCTTTTGGCATGCATTAGTCTTTTCATATTCAATTCTCTTTATTATACTAGATGTAGGGCCGCGTGCTACACACGCAGTCCCCCAAGTTATACTATCGAATTTTATAATGATATTTTATAAATTGCTATTAAAAATATTACGAATGAAAATTTTGGAATTTCTATGTGTTGCAAAGATGTGAATTACTCAAGGGTGGCATGTACATGTTGGAGTGTCGATGGGCAATACGGATTGTGATATGTTGATGATAGCTGATATGTTGTTTAACACAAGCATGTGGACAACCATTTTTGATGGGTTACTTAGCTATTTTTAGGGGTAATGGTTGAGTAGTTATGTTGTAGATATTGTTGTTGTGATGTTGTATCAGAGCCTAATGTCGGGGGCATATCAATGCTTAATGAGCTGGTATCCGTAGTTTATAAATTTTTATAAATTAGCCCATCATTTATGTTGGTCGGGTCAAACAGGTTGTGTTTTCTAAACAGGCCTAGACACATATTGTTTCACATAAAGTTTACAATAACATAGTTAGTAGACTTGATCATGATAGAGTAATTAAAAGCAGTAGGGAATGAATATACTTGATACACTATGAGATCACACAGAACCTTGCACTATTCGTTGTATCAACTCATTTGAAGTTGGGAGTATAAGATGATCCACACCAGCTAGCTAAATGCTAGAGAAGATCTCGGTGTTACTACAAGAATGAGCTTAAAGATAAAAGTTGAAAAGATCATCAACAAGATTGAACTTTAAGCGATGATCAAGGTTAAAGAGAGTATAAGCCACCAATAATAATAATTTTGTTTCATCCTGTACAAGTAGTATTACTCTTACCTAACATATTATTTATAATCCAATAATTCAACCTTTAAAGTTTAGATGTTTCTTGGAGAGGACTCTGACCCAAAGTTACAAATGTTTCTTGCTACTAATATACAATAGACGTCAAAAATAAGAAGATCTTTCAGAATACTCATCAAAAAGGACAAATAAATTACAAAGTTTAGAGCTACTACATCAAGGTCCCAACCAGCCACCTTCATCATGTTGGTTAGTGGTTTGAGAAGTCCTTGATGGCTTTTACTTCTACTACAGAAACAAACCACAGGTAAAATCTTTAATGAAGAATTCACTTTTCTTTTTTGAATCTCTTGTTGACGAGCCCTTAAGCTTTAAATTATTTTCCATATTCTCTCGTTTATGCATTGCCTATTCTCTTTGTTGCTGCACCTAATATATTTCTGAATCTTAATTCTGACTTTCAAATTGAAACTTTTTCACCATAACCTCATATGTCTTCAATAGTTCTTTGACAACATAAGCAACAACAACAAACATGTAGTAGCATAAGACAACAACCAGTTTCGGCAGCACGAAGTATAGGAATTAGGAAGTGATATGATCAAAAGGTCAGGTGTTGGTTGCACATCATCAGCTTTGAGAGCAGCTTTGTCTACTTCATGGTTCTGCATCAATAGTAGCTCAGAGGCGTCAACAATAGTAACATGACAACGAACAAATGTTGCACAACGACACGCTGACAAGCAAGGTCGATGAGGACCCATATTTTGTTCAGTTTTTTTAGAGCTCAATCTATTATAAAATCCAATATTAAGGAAGGAGAATGAATCCATTATCTCACTAATTAGGGAGATTAGGAGAACAAGGCAAATTCTATAGCCTTAAAACATAGTTAGTTATGCATCTACCCACTACACAAAAAGAAGCATATAAATTCATTATTCTCACCAAATGGGCTAGTATCCAACTCTGATCTCCCAACTCCCAAGTCTAAGCAAAGACATTATACTTAAAGTTTAGAATCTAATTGTTAATATTCCCCAATATATTGGCTTTTCAAAATGAGAAAAGGTTTTTCTAAGAGGCACCAACACAAAATGCTGAAGTTTGATGCAAAAGGCTAAAAAATGCAATGAAATGTATGGCTACGAAAATCCTCAATACCAAGACAAAGCATATGCTTCACAAATTACACCAAAAAACATTAGTGACATCAATAGTGAACACATTTGTCGGTATAAAATGACGGTGGGAATTGTAATAAAAAATAAAAGCATTTAGGTAGGAGAATCTCTTGAGAACTTTGATCATTCTTATTCTTATTCTACTTCAATCGATCTCATTTATTTCTTCATAATATTACTATATGGAGATACAACGTTAGGGAATAATCAAAATTAAAAAAAATTATGATTAAAGTTTCATCAGCATGATATGGTATGTTTCATAATACATGAGGTAAATCATACTCATCACAATCATTTACTATCAACAATCAAATGGACCATAAAAGTATAAATAATTAAACAAACATAGGCAATGAACAAAATTTATCAAAACTGCAACCATCATTAGCAAATAGCAAAAAATCAACAAAGTAACCATCTTTAAACACAAATAAATAAAAAAGATAGGGTAGCATACATACCAGCTCATATGTATTTGGGTCAGAATAACTCGGACCATCAACTTCCAATGTTTGCAAAGAAGCTCCATAACCATAACAACACACAATAGAGTTTATTAGCAACAAGAACCATTGTCGAAGCCACTTTAGCTTGGTGGTGCTCAAGAAAATGTCGCCTTCGGGTTGGGGCAGCTGCTCCAATGCCTTTGGTTTCGAGTTCTGAAAATGGTGTTAGTGTTTTGAGGATTGCCATGGAGTTGAGGGTCTGAATTGGGGCTGCTGTTGAGCTACATTTTATGATAGAGAATTTAGGAAATCGAGTTTTGAAATGGAAGTATGGATTTGAGAAGGCAAACTACAAAAAAGCCAATAATAACTATAAACAAATAGTTCTACATGGTTTCACAGTAGCCATCAACTCTTAGATTAGGGTCATTAGTACCAACTGAAACTTTTGGCTGGGTAACAAGCTTAAACAAGTCTTTGAACTCTTTCTCTCTGCCTTCTCTTCTTCCTTCTCTTTTTTGCAAACAAAGCAAAATTGATTCAATCCCCAACAAAATTCAAAATTCCTAGAAAAACATCGCAAATACAAAGTTAAAGTATGATTATCAATTCAAGTACAAAATCGGAGTAACAAACTCAAACAAAAGATTTATAAACTTACCACTCAAATAAATTGTTGAAAGGAAAATAAAATTCCTACCTAAATCGTACTCACTCAATTAATACACATAGATTTGTACATCAATAATCAACATAGTTTTTTATAAAACAACATATCCATGTATTTGATAAGAACAAAATTACTCTAATTGCACCATTGGACCATTTCTTCTTCATCACCAATTGAGAAGCCCTAAATTTTGAGGATAGGAATTGATTAATTAACAAAATTTGAGAAGCCCTAAGATTAAAACAACCGGAAAAAATGCAAATGAAAGGAAATGGAAACTATGAAAAATAAAGTAAAATCAAAGAGGGAAAAAAAATGTAAATCCGATAATTACACACCTACAAAAGCAAATTAAGAAAAGTAAACAATAGTGACAAAAACGCAAGAACTCACTGTATGCATCAAAAGTCTTCAAGTCTCTCCATGACACTGCTTCATACTAATTTTAAAAAATAATAATTTCCCAAAGGCTTGGAGCATGATAAATAATTTTGTTAAGAGGCTTGGAATTTGAAGTTTCATGGCGTAATACTACAATGTGATAAAACATAATCACAAAAACAAAATCGGGTTATCAACGGACAACATACCTTGTAGACATTTCCTAAATTAAAACTATGCTTTGACACAAACCAAAATTTTTGACAAGTAACTTCATAAGATTAATGAAAAATTAAAGACCCAAATTGAACTTTAATTAAACATAGTAACCAAATTAAAAATAACAAAATAACAATCCACAAATAAACAAACAAACAAGAGTGAAGGCAAAAAATACAAAAAGTAAAAAATTAGATAGATTGATTCCTGCTGATGATTTCAAAACTCTTTTATCGAGATTTCAACATCCTTGATCACTTCATAAGTTTATAATCAACCAAATACCCACAAGAAATAATTGATAAATCAACAAACCAATCAAACCAATTCACTAATTCAGTCAACTAATATTATATCAACAATAAAATGAAGCTAAACTCACCAACTTTCGATCCATAAGCTTAACGATCACCACAAAACACTACAACAAACCTAGGCTTTAGTGGCATATATTTTAGGATTTAGTGGCATTTGTAGATGCCACTAAAGGCTGTCGCGACATTTAGGCTAATGCCACTAGATCCTATGTCGCAAAAGCTAATATTGGCATTTGAGTTTATGCCACTATAACTATCAAAAAATGCCACTAAAGCCTTTTTTCCAAACAAATTTGTTGCCCCTCTTTTCTTCCAATGACATGTTTGGTCATGTTTTAATTGGACTTATAACTAGGGCTGTAAATTCGGTTACTCGGTCGGGTTTTGGGTCGGATTTCATCGGGTTCGGATATTCTCGGGTTCGGGTTGTTTCGATCATTATAACATTTTAACTCGGGTCGATTCGGTTACGGGTCTAATCGAGTTCGGGTCTATATCGGGTTAATACTACATTGGGTCGGTTTCGGTTTGAGTTCAGGTCGAATCAGGTTCGGTTTGTATCGGGTTCGGTTAATACAGTTTGGATCCAGATCGATTATACTGCAGGTCAAATTGAGTTCGGTTAGACTATGGGTCGGGTCATTTTTCATTTTAAGTTAATGTCAGGTCGGGTTATATTGGGTTCGGGTTGACTTCCAATCGATATATTATTTTTGAATTTTGAGTCTTCCATTCGATTATTCGTCGTATTCGGGTCGGTTAAAGTCCAATTCAATTGATTTTATAAAGAATGAACTTTATTTTATTATACAACTAGATAGTGCTCGTGCGATGCACGGCTTTATCAAATTTTTTGACATATTTGTTTATGTTAAGAAATTAAAATTGTAAGAAATAAGCTATACGTAATAGTTATATTTCGTTTCACTCTAAAATAGATTAAGCTGAATCAAATGCTAAAATAAACTTTATTCGGCCGAATCAAACTTATTTTATCTAGACTTCATTTTATTCCACCTGATCAATAGTCACCAGCGGTCTGTTGGGTCAGGGTGTTACAAAACTAAACTTAATTCAACTAATCAAACTTATTTTTACGTAAAGTAAACTTAATTCAGCTGAGTCAAACTTATCTTTAGCTCAACTAGACTTGACGCTGTTAAATCAAACTATTATTTACATGAACATTACTTGATGCAGCTGAATCAAGCTGAGTTCTAGCTAAAAAATTTTTGTTAAGTTGAATCAAACATATATTTTTCCTAAAGTAAACTTGGTTCAGCTAGACAAACTTACACAATATAAACTAGCAATTCTTTTACCTTATATGATACCACCAATTTCGCTTTTACATATTTTCTTTTATTTATAAATATCCATTTTTATAATTCAATACGCGTTTTTTATTAGTCTTTTTGTTAAAAGCTTATAAGACTAGAGACAAAGTCAATAATAATAATAATAATTTTAATAATAATAATAATATTTTTTTTTTGAACTTTTAGGATTGGCAAAAGCCGCCTCTCTCTCTCATCCTTCTCTCTAGGAATCGCCCCGGTAGGGCTATTTCAGCCCCAGCCATGGCATACCGGCGGCGAGGCCGACCTCCGAGACGGCAGAGATATCTGGCGTGCTGGGTACCCTTCCAAAATTCCATAAGAGTGTTGTAGCCTCAGAGACGGGTTTGAGATCCCCAATTCAACCCCGAACTATGTATCTGATAAACCCTATAATCCAAATTAATTTGGACAAATTCGTCTCTGGGTTTGAGTGATCGAAGGTATGGGCTCTGGTTATTGTCAATCGAATGTTTTGATCCCCACAGATCGAAACCCTAAGTTTCGCTGCCTCCCAATGCGAAATCGAAGACGTATGCGAAGAACCCTAATGTTCGAATTCTCAATCCAGGTTCATGGCTTAGTACTCCATGGAATGAAGAACCGAACCCCTGTTACTGTAAGGTCGAAACCTAGATCTACATGACGACGGTTCTTAAGGTATTCTTCCATGGTTTTTGCTTGTTTATTTTCGAACCCCTAGTCTAGTGGGTAATCTATAAGGGTCGACGTTTACCCTAATTGGGTCGACAAAAGCTCTTCTCATGAACTGTGCACACAGTTGAGTATTGAGGGTAGCAAGTCTTGTTACTCCTTCCCCCCTATATCAGAGATTAGCACCCATTGTTTTGGGTTTTATGAAGTGGTTAATGGAAGTGCTACTAATGTTTGCACTGCCTATGGCTGCTGGTATAGGTATTATAATAGCTGATTTAGTAGCTCCTAAGTAGATGGTTGCTACAGTGAAGGGGTTGTGTAGGTATATATGTCTTATGCAGTTATGCAGCTGGCTCTTTGTACTAATAGTTTTTTTATGGTATTGTTAAGTGAGGGGTGGCCATGTCTCATGGCTTCTCCTTCTTGTAGATTCAATTAGATGAATCTTCTTGGGCTGGGTATAGCTAATTTGTCATAGCTACTGTCAAATTTTATATGGCTTGTTTTGCGTATTGTGCTGAGCATCCTGGTTGAATGAATGGCCATAATTTTATATGGCTTGTATTTAGTTTTTGCGTATTGTGAGAGGACATGATTTATGTAGTTCTGGCAGGCAGAATTGGATTGGGCTGCTACTAGCAAGCCCTGGAGTATGCTGCTGCCTACTTACTGATCAATAGTGGGGCTGCAATGTGCAATTACTTTTTCCCTTGTTGATGGGTTGTTTGATGATGATGGGTGTATCATCAAGTTCAACCAATTGTTTTGGAGCTTGGTTTAGGGAAGAAGTTCTTGGATGGTCTCTTGTGCTGCTACTGCCAAGACCAAGAGAGAGCATTTGAGGCCTACCTTGCTTCAAATGCCGAACAAGACTCTCATTCAGCTGGGTGGATGCGTAGTGGCCTGAGTCGTGCTTAGAGTTCCACGAATCGTGATCCTGAACATTGACAGTTTAACCTTTGTATTTGCACATTTTTTGTAATGACACTCTCTTGTAATTGCTTTTGTGAACTAGATTTATTGTCTAGGCTAGGAGATACTTTCTCTTTTTGGAGGCGTCATTCCCGACACCGCGAATGACAAGGGGCCTAGCCCTTGGAGCTGTGTTTGGTTTGACCTCTCAGTCTGATGAACCTTTGTAAGCTTCGGCTATTTTTTCTGGCATTTTATAAAATTTACTTTGCCAAAAAAAAAATTAATATTTTTTAAAATATACTTTTAAAAAAAGTGACAACATTGTCCTAAATAATATAAAATAAAAAAGACAAATTAAAATAAAAAGTGAGGCAAAATAAGAGACGAGACAAATTACTAAACTACCGTCCCACACTCCCACTCCCACGTTTCCCACAAACACTCCCACTCCCACGTTTCCCACAAATTACTAAACTTCCTTCTCAAAAACTACTTATAACTTCACTACTCAAAGCCTTAAACAGATATTCGATTTCTCCAAGTTTCTCCTTAAAATTTAAAGAGATAATTGTAAATTCTAATTAACCGATTAAAAATTGAAATTGAAAATTTGCTTTGTATTGGTCTGCAAAATGGTCTACAAATTCGGTTAACTATATTGTCGGGTTAATCTCGGGTGTTGATTGTGGGTCATTTCGGGTAGGATTATGTCGAGTACCTATCGGGTTAAAAGCGGATTCGAGTTGTACAAGTCGGGTGCAAATCGAGTTCGGTTAACCACATCATCGGGTTCGTATCGGGTGCGGGTTATTCTCGAGTCGGTTGTCGGTCGATTATGGGTCTGAAATATTCGGGTACATGTCGAGTTACGGGTCGACATCAGGTCGAATTTCGATCGGTTACAGGTCACTACACCTCGGGTCAACCAACGGGTCGGACACAGGTCGATTTCGGGCGGTATTACAGTTCGGGTCAATTTTTTACAGCCCTACTTATAACTAATTGAGGCAAAATATTTTTTTTTATTAAGATGCATATAACAATTACATTAAGGTCACCATAAAAACTTGTAATATCTAATTACATTGTCAAAAAGAATTGCATATATTCAAATAAATCGAAACTAATAGATTGATATTGTGTAATCCCAGCATCTTTAGTCTCTGAAACTTGAGCAAGAAAGATTGTCTACTTCTGCATCCCTTACAAGGTTAGAAAAATAGACAACTGCGTATGTTTGAAAAATAAACACATTATATAGCATCTTACTCAATTGAAAAATAATAGAAAATCATAAGCAACTAAAATACAAGAAATCTTAATAATTGCGAATGTATATAGGAAGTAATGCATGATCGAAAATCAACGTGTGAAGAAAGGCACAAAAATGAAAAATACATTTGTCACTGAAAAAACGAAGCAAAATCTAGAAAGGGAAAATCTTTCTTACCAAGTTGGAATCTTGTGAAGAATCAATCACTATCACATTTGCTGTTCAACTTCAAAAAACGAAGCAAAATCTAGAAAGGGAAAAACTTTAAAAGATTAATAAACTTTCAATTGCTATTCAACTTCAAATGCAAATAACATGTTAACAAAAGCTTTATTTTTAGCTTAACTACCACATTTGCTGCCATGAATATTCTATCAACAAAAATGAAGGCAAAAATGAGAGAAAAAAAATAAAAATAAACTAACCCACAAAAAGTAGACACCAACTTGGGTTGCAATCAACACCTACATTGATACAAATATATATCGTTAGTATAAAGTAAAACACCGATGGTTAGTTTAAGTCATTCACCACATACAAAGACAATGATCCTAAAAATAACCCATCAAGTCAATATTAGTGAGATCATTTGGGCAACCATAAAACTAGACTTCAATCATTCATTATAAATGCAATAATCTATTTACATAACAATTGGAGATGGAGGAAATGTAGAATGATTAGCAGGCAACCAAGTAAGGAAATGATTTAAATGCATTACCAGCCATCTAGAGATTATAGAATGAAGAATAAGCCAACAAATTGTACAAGACTTGGAATAATTCCTGGAATACAATGTTCAAACAGAGATTTTGAGACCGAGCAAATGAAAATAAGGTACATCAAGAAACAAAAGATATACCAATTAGAGCAAAAGTGCGCCAGGAATCAGATTTGCTGCAGATGCTCCAACTGTTAACACTAACTAAAATCTAATAATACTCCCAGTTTAAACAATCAGAGCCGAAGTAGGAATACTTATTTGAATCGTATATTTTTATTTTAATAACTATAATTCATATACCGTATGCAGGACTACGAATGCTCCACGATGATTTTTGGGTGTAAATTCTGCTAGGTATACCGGTATCTGACACAGTGTAGAGAAGAATAAATATATGTATAATTTATGATTTGTATCAATCGTAAAACCGAGACTTGATATGCGCAGCATAGCCTGTAACAACCATATAAACGTCTAACATAAATCTACCCAAGTCAAGCATCCATGCACCCTTTCATCCAAGAATCAGATTATTAAAATCATAGCTTAAACCAAACTTTCATATTTAATACAACTTGAATTACAAAAGCAATGATAGAACAAACGAACGAACCTGGCTTATTGATGTGGCGAACCAGCCAGCAACGTAAATTATATCAAATAGTTGTAACGTCTGCCTTATAAAATGTCAAACAAAATTTACAAAATAATCGAGGAATTAACCTTAATTAATCGAAACATAAAGAATGCAATAGCTAATGCCAGCAAACCCAGAAAAAGAATGCTGGTGAATGTAAAAGGCATGTTGTACATAGTTTTCTCTAATTTGTGCTCAACCCTAGTGTAATTTGGAAAACTTCAATTGTAGCAATATCATAGTGTAATTTGGAAAAGGAAAAACTTCCTAGCCCTGACTTCATACTTACAAACAGGTTACCATCAACTATTATACTGAGCAATTACTTTCCCCTTTTCTTATAGCTTGTTCATATACAACTCTCATGAGCAAAATCATCATAACTATAATGCAGCAACAGACACAGTCAATACCAAACGTACAAAACAGACATAGTTAGACACTGAAATTTTACTATTGTACATCGTTTTCTCTAATTTGTGTTGTGTCCTCAACATTCAATCACAATTTCCAATCCAACAAGTAAATTTTTAATAATCAGAAATAAGAAATTAAATTGAGTACTGAAATTTTTACCTTCCTCGTACTAGCTGTGAATCTCAGGTACAAATAATCTATGCTACAAAACAATCAGCTCTCAGATAATCACTAATTCGAAGTTGAAAATAGCTAAACTGATCTTGTAAAAGATGAGAGCAAGTAATTAGATACTCATATACAAATAATCGAATTTGAGTGAAGAATATACAAAATATTGGTCAAAAAACAGCAGCCATACGCTATGAGAACGAAAGTTGTAGATTAATATACAAAATGTCGGTCAAAATAATTTTAAACGGAATTTGAATAAAATGCGAACACAAGCAATCAGAAAAGAAGATACAAAATGCGAACACAATGAAGTCAATTTCTATTCTCTCTCCTTTGGTATGTTTCTTTTCTACTTCTTTTTGTTTACTTATAATATTGTTGACTGCGGTACTATTTATTAAGCAAATTGACTTTTATATTGTCGGCAATCTAAAAGTTAAAATATAGTCATATGAAATCATGTTTGGATTGTCTTGATTCAAATTTTATTAATTTTGAGTTTTTATAATTTTTCGATATGTATAATTAGAGATATTAAAGACTAAATTTGAACATTAGGGAGTCTGAAAAAACAAATAGTTCAACGGAGGAAGTATATCTTAATCTACTATTTTTTTATTATACCACCACTACAAAAATATATGTTGACGACCATGTTATTAAGTCGCCGCAAAAGTAGTTTGGCTATCAGATGGTGACACATTTCTCAGGTCCCGTTTAAATTAGTGTGCAAAATATATTTTGTCACAACTAATCAATTTAGAGAATCAGTAATCTTTTATCACACTGATTTTTAATAAACATTAAGGAATCAACTTGATCAAAATCTTAACTTGTGATGGATGCACATTTCTAAGAAAAATGTTCTCATGTGAGGGGTACGTTAGAGTATATATAACATATCCTTAGAACCCAATCATCAGTTTAAGCTTTTAGTTGGGTTAGTTCCTCGACGCCACACTTAGTCCGAAAAAATTTCATCTAAGTGAGCGTGTTAGTTAATACTTAACAATATGTTATACTCTGTTCCACTTACTCAGCTTAAATTTTTAGTTAAATTTATTAGGCCGTGACAATTCGTCATATAATCTCACCGTGGCCCACTCGTGGATCACGGGACACCCGTGGGTTCGGGCCCACAAACCCACGGGTCAAGAGCGTTGAGTTGCACATACACTCGGTGAAATTCATTGTTTCCCAAAACCTTATGGCAATGGAAAGATTAGTTCACCCACTATATATGTAAGTCAACAACCCACTATTTTATCGATGTAGGATCTTGTCTCACATGTGAAGTATTTCCAACAAAATTCACTTTTTTAACATATTTCAAAGTGGAAAAGTGTTATGCTAATTAAGTGAAGTTATGGTTTGACAGATATGAAGAAATATGGAGTAATACCAAAGCATAGCTTATTACTTGAGATGAATTCTTGTGGGATTTCGACGGTGCCAAAAGGGTTTTATAAAAATGTTGAAAAAGGAAGCATTATTTTGAAAAAATCCCCAAACATTTCAAGATTATATCTATGGCTCATCTAAGGGCACAGTTCCTTTACACAGGTTAGTATTACTTCCCCTTCTAATTGAAATATACATGCTGTTTAAGTTATGAGCTTGTGAGAGACCGTATCTCCGTGAGACAACTTTAGATAAAGAGTTCATATTTTCATAATATGTATACAAAAACTGTTGTGAGAGATAGTAATTCTGAAAGACACATTAGATGTATGAGGGTAAATAGCCCAAATGCTCAATTAATTCAAATTAAAAAGAAATAAGAATGTCAGCCTCTTATTTAGTAGTTGTCTCTTTGAGAGACAGTCTCCCACAAGAAATAAGAATGGCCTAAATAGCTCTAATATGTATGAGTTGGGTTATTTAATCCACTAATGATGCGCGTCTTTCAGTGAGACTATCTCATACAATAATTTGTATATAATAAAATCCTCTACTTTGTTATTTATATATTGTAAAGTCCGTTTGACTATCAGTATTAATTAAATTGTGGAAATCATAATGAATAGTAAGTGTAATTTTGATAGAATAATAACTTCACTAATTTAATGATGATACTTGTTTCACTTTAATTTTTTCATTTTGTCACAAATTAAATTCATTCCTATACATTATTATAACGGATAAGATTGCTTATTTACTTTAAACTAGAGCCCCTAAAAAAAGATGACCGGCACTATATACTTCCTCGGTCTTTTTTTACTTTAACTTTTACGCTATTCACAACTTATAACTTCTAAGTATTGCTTTGTCTAACTATAAAATATATAGTCATTTATTTTTTTTTTTTGAAGTGAAAACTTAGATTTTATGAAATTCATCATAATATTTTCATACTTTATCTAAAAACAATGTTTGTAATGTTTTATTTAAAATTAGTGAAAAAATAAAATAAAAATTACACTAGTTAACAAGCTAATTTAATTTGTATATTGACACTTAACATATATAGGGAATGAAAGATATAATAATGCGGAATTAAAGGTTAAGAAATGTGTTTAGGGTTTATGAATACTGTTTGTATTAAACTGATAAAAGAGTACAACCATATAAATATACAAACTAATCTCCTAATTATGGTAGGAGAATAATCTAAGAATAATAATAAAATCAGCCTAGACTAAAAAAGGTAAATACAATATATGCAAATATCCCCGTATATTCCTACACTCCCCCTCAAGTTAGGTCATGGGGTTTCCAATGCCTAACTTGGATATAGTTGTCTCAAAGACTTCTGCTGCAACTGCTTTAGTGAGGATATCGACAAGCTGATCTTCTGATTTCAGATGAGGAATTCGAATAATCTTGTTTTCCAGCTTCTCTTTTATGAAATGTCTATCAATCTCCACATGTTTGGTTCTATCATGCTGAACTGGATTTTCTGATATATCAATGGCTGCTTTATTATCACAAAACAAGGTACAAGCCTCAGATGAAGGAAAGTTTAGCTCTCCCATAAGTCTCCTTAACCACAGAACTTCTGTTATCCCCTTGGCTACTCCTCTGAACTCAGCCTCTGCACTGGATAAGGCTACAACCTTTTGCTTCTTGCTTCTCCAAGTAACCAGATTTCCCCCTATGAGAGTAAAGTAACCCGATGTCGATTTTCTGCTGTCAATATCACCAGCCCAGTCTGCATCTGTGTATGCAACTACATCAAGATGTCCATTCTTCCCATAGAACACTCCTTTGTCATGAGTGCCCTTTAAGTACCTCAAGATTCTAGTAACAGCTTCCAAGTGGGGTATCTGTGGTGAATGCATGAAGCGACTTACAACTCCAACTGCATAAGCTATGTCAGGCCTTGTGTGAGCCAAATAGATCAGTTTTCCCACTAACTTCTGATATGTTTCCCTGTCTGCTGGTTCTCCTTCGGGTAAAGTTTGGAGTTTATGATTCACAACAATGGGTGTATCAGCTGGTTTACAATCAAGCATTCCTACCTATGTAAGTAGGTCTAGGATATACTTCTTCTGATTAATGAAAATCCCCTTCTTTGATCTGTAGACTTCTATTCCCAAGAAATATTTCAAATTTCCCAAGTCTTTCATCTCAAACTCCCTAAAGAGTTTTGCCTTTAGATTCCTGATCTCCTCTTCATTATCCCCAGTAATCACCATATCATCAACATAAATAATCAGACAAGTCATCTTATTATTTACCTTCTTTAGGAATAGGGTGTGATCAGAATGACTTTGTGTGTAGCCAAATTTCTTCATAGCAGCTGTAAATCTTCCAAACCATGCCCTTGGGGACTGTTTCAAGCCATACAGTGCCCTCTTAAGTTTGCATCCTTCTCCTTGATTAAATTCCTCTGAGAATCCCGGTGGAGCTTGCATGTATACCTCCTCTTCAATCTCCCCATGTAGAAAAGCATTTTTCACATCAAACTGGTATAGTGGCCAGTCTTTATTAGCAGCAATGGAGAAGAGAACCCTTATTGTATCAATCTTTGCTACTGGTGAGAAGGTCTCTGAATAATCAATACCATAGGTCTGGGTGTATCCCTTTGCTACAAGACGTGCTTTGTATCGTTCAATTGACCCATCTGCATGATACTTTATAGTAAACACCCACTTGCAACCTACAGTTTTCTTTCCTTCAGGAAGTCTGCACTTCTCCCAAGTATTATTCTTCTTAAGAGCCATGATTTCATCCTCCATGGCTTTTCGCCACTTTGGATCAAGAAGTGCTTCACTAGCACTGCGGGGAATGGAGCTAGAATAGAGGCTTGTTTGGAAAGCCCTTGCGGTCTGAGCTAAGTTATCTCCTAGCTCTTGAATGATAGGATATCTCGATCTTTGCGACTCATACTCTGGGTCATACCTCCTTGGAGGAACTCCTCTAGTTCTCCTTGGGGGCAACTCATACCTGCAAGAATTCTCAATAGTAACAGATTCATTGTTAGTCAGCTCATTCACAACCTCAGGTTCATTCACAACCTCCTGAGATTCATTCTCCACTTCCACACCCTGTGATGCATCAGACAGGATAGGTGTAGCCTGAGGAGAATGGATAATAATAGTTTCAGAAGCAACATCTATGGGATTGTCAACTTGCTCTTGGTGGTCTAGATCATCAGTTACAGAATAAGAGAGCCAGCTGAAGTCATCACTAGTAGCCTCCCCATGAGGACGAAGCGGGGAGTAGAAATACGAAGTCTCAAAGAAGTCACAATCCATAGTAGTATAAAGTTTATTCTGGGAAGGATCAAAGCAACGATACCCCTTCTGATTAACACCATAGCCCACAAAGATACATTTGACAGCCCGGGGTTCAAGTTTGTGGCGAGTAGGTTTGGGTAAGTGAACATAGACAGTGCACCCAAATATTCGGGGGGATAAGGAATGGATAGAGGGAAGGGTATAATGTGTTTGGAGGGTTGCAAGAGGAGTTTTAAAGTGGAGGGTTTTGGAAGGCAGTCTATTGGATAGGTATGTGGCAGATGCAAGGGCTTCAGGCCAGAAATAGGACGAAACATGGGCTTCAAACATAAGGGCACGACTCATTTCAAGAAGAGTCCTGTTCTTTCTTTCGGCTACCCCATTTTGCTATGGGGTATGGGGACAAGAAGTTTGATGTATAAGACCATGAGAAATAAAAAATTGTTCCATGTGTTGGTTAAGGTACTCCCCCCCCCCCCCCCCCCCCCCCCCCCCCCGTTATCAGATCGAATGATTTTAGGTTGAGTGTTGAATTGGGTTCCAATCATATTATAAAATTTTACAAAGGCATCAAAGACATCAGATTTATGTTTCAAAAAATACACCCAGCACATTCTAGTACAATCATCAATAAAAGAAACAAAATAGGAGAATTTCTGGTTTTTAAACTCAGGAGCTGGGCCCCACACATCAGAATGTATTAAATCAAAAGGTTTGCTGCTACGACTACTACTAGGGAAATATGGGTGTTTGTGACTTTTGGCAAGAATACAAGCTTCACAGTCCAAGGCTAAATTAGAGTTATTAAGTGACGGAAAAAGACGTTTAAGATACCCTAGTGATGGATGTCCAAGACGTCGATGCCAAGTCCATAACTGATGATCAGGAGACCCATGAGCAAGCGAAGTGTGACCCGTTTGAATCGCTTCATCCACATGTATGCGTTGGATTTGGAAGAAAAAAGAGACATTACATCTCCTCCTTTTGAAAAGACCAAACTACCCCCCTGGCCTTTTTCTTTTTTTCCTTCTTTTCCCATTTCGGCTGACCCAAAGCAGCATCTTCCTTCTTGTGATGAAATACTAGGCTTCACTCCTCCATTTTCATGCTCCATTTTTCCTTTTTCTTTACCATTTAAACTCAATTTATTTCTGGATCTGAACTTCACCAATTTTCCAAACCTCATTTTCGAGTACCAAGCATCAGTGAAAGGTAAATTGTACTGAAGTAGAAAACATGGTATACAATTTTTTGGCTTGTTTCTAGATCTCGTTTGTCTCTGTCTTGTGAATCGGGTTTTTTTTCCCGACGTTGTTTGGATTTTTTATGGGAAATTGATTTTCGGTGTCAGAGACTCCATTGGATTTTAGTTGCCGCAACAGAGTCAGTGACGTCAAGTGGGTTTCAAATTTCATTTTGGGTATGGTTTTTTCTTTGGGTAAATGATTAACACCGATATGGTAGACCGGTTCAAGGTCGCCGGCAAATACCATCGGCTCTGATACCATGAAAGATATAATAATGCGGAATTAAAGGTTAAGAAATGTGTTTAGGGTTTATGAATACTGTTTGTATTAAACTGATAAAAGAGTACAACCATATAAATATACAAACTAATCTCCTAATTATGGTAGGAGAATAATCTAAGAATAATAATAAAATCAGCCTAGACTAAAAAAGGTAAATACAATATATGCAAATATCCCCGTATATTCCTACAGGGAATGCATACATCCAAGGATTCCACAATTGGCAAATTGTTTGGTATAACAGTAAGTCTCATGGGAGACGGTCTATTCTATAGACGGAATCCATGAAGCCCAGCCCAAAATATAACATAGCATATTTAGGGTTATAATAAATTATTTGGGGTTATAATAACTTATATTTGGGGTTATAGAATAGTACATTCGAGGTTATAATACCCTACATTTAGGATTATAACATAATATAATTGATATTATAATAAAAAAAATCAGTTAAGGAAAATGGGCTAGCCCAATTTTGTGGTCTATCCTATAAACCATCTCTTGTGAGATTTTGTGTTGGTATAATTATCAACTTTGCAAGGATATGGGCTTAAATCCAAAGAGAAAGAATGGGTTTTGGGCTGACTTGTTTGATCCTTATGGCCCAATGGATTATGTTTAATATTCAGAGCTAACCGTTTTCGGTGAGACGACCTACTAATAAAGTCGGCTATTTGGCCCATGTATAATTACTTTTGAATTGTATTTGACCTTATTTTAGCTTTCAATTGCTTTAAACTCGTATGAATTTATGCGATGGTTTTTCTAATAAATGAGACTGTTTTACGACGTGATCATTATCTCTATAAAGCTGGTTCTATATACACGTATAACGTCTAAAAGTGATCACTTATATTAGTAGTGTATTGGGGTTGATATCAATATATAGTATTCTATTTTACAAAAATACATGTAACACCCGAATTTCCTAAACGAAATCAAAATCGTAAAGGGCGAGAGGAAATTCAGATCTTACAATAGTAATACAATTATGCCTTATGGAGATGATTATTCCTATACACAAATTTACCTAGATTTCTCCAACAAGAAGGATGTTATATTTTACAAAACCTTTTTATTTTAATAGTATATGACAAATATTATTTTGTTAAAGAGGTATCCAAGCTTTTCCACCATGCAAATTAAATTTCTTAAGTCTTCCAAATAACATAACAAGTATAAGCATTACTTTTCCTCCATTACTCCATTTCCCTACAAAACCATACATTTTATCTTCACAAAATTCCTTTGTCTTTAGTCTTCGTTCACAACTATAGCCGATGGAGAATCCCACATTTCCATAGGCACTGCCACAAAATTTCAATATCTATTTTAATAATATATAATATTTCATTCTCATAATTTACAGAAAAAATCGATAATCAATACTTGTAGTACAATTTAATATTAATAATAGAGTTTTTAATTATATGATCAGAACCATTTAGGCAAGCCCGATTCAAATCTTATAGTAATAAAAATTTGATTGTTTTTTCAAAATTTTCCTATACCACTAAAATACTACATTTTTAAATGGTGGTGCATTGAAATAAATATTATAAAAAAATAGAATAATTAAAATCTTAAAAGTAGGCATAAAGATACGGTAACTAAACATTAAGGATAATGTAAGTATGCATTAAGAATACAGTTTGTGACATTAAAAATACGGTAAGTAGGTATTAATCTTTAATGGGCTGGACTTGAGATACGTCTCTCAAAGAGACGATCTCCGAGAGACGTATCTCTCAAGAGAGTAGCTAATGAATTAATTACCTATAAGTACGCGTAATTTAAATACCGATATACTTCCTCCGTTCCGAATTACCTATTTATCGTTTAAGCTTATTTTATATATTGCGGTTAATATGTAAGTAATAATATAGTCAAGTGGGATCTTGTTTGAATCATACTAATCGCATACTTTCATAATATAAACTTTTTATAATTTTTAAATGTGTATAATTCAACATATAAATGAATAATTTGCAAAAAAGTTAAATGTAACAAGTATCATAAAACAGAGGAAGGATATTATAAGTAGAGGTGTTCAGAACAGAACCGATGACCCGATAGACCCGACTTTATAACCGAACTCGATTTGACCTGACTTAAAAATGAATCTACAATCATGTAAAAACCAATGTGAACACAAAACCCGATTTTGAACCGACCCCAAACACCTAATTCGAAACCAACCCGATGACCCGAATGAACACCACTAATTATAAGAGAAGAAATAGAGTATTAATACGGAAAAGAAAAAGTACCTTATGACTTCGAAAACGATATTTAGAAGATTAAAGTTGAGAGGATCTTGTTTTAAGCTTTTTCTCTCAGTAATACAAATCAGAATAACAAAGATGGACAAATAAGATAGCTGCGAGAACACCATATTCTTTATGATCTTCTTTCCCTCTAATTTGGTCTTGTCATTATCCTCTGTTTTTTCTTTTTCTTGATACCCAATTGGAAGATATGAAAAGCATGGTGGAAGATACCTGTATAAAACCCACCACTTAATTATATTTTTCTAATTAATAATAAGTAATTAATTAATAAAGTATAAATTCAAGTGGAGACTCTGTGCAGGGTTCTTATTGTCTGGGGCTAAAATTAATTATTTTCTTTTAACCCTCTTTTTGGAGGAGTACGAGTTACTTTTTCACCTGAATTCTATTTTTAAGCGGAATATTGGATTGATGTTAATAATGCAAATATAAATTCAAAACACTTTAAGGTACGTTGGACAATTTGGAATTCATTTTCAAATATTGAATTGTCCTAAATACTATGTTTGGCAAATCTGGAATTTGGAAATGTGGAATTGAATCAATTCTACAGAGAAGTTGAATAGTATTGTATAATTGGTCAAGTATTAAAATTTGAAAATTCCAAATGTTTATGTGTCATTTACGATTCTTGAATTTGAATATCAAAATTAAATTTCCAATTTTTAAATGAATTCTATGTTATCGAATACTAACTTTTATGAATCTACATGCATACAGTGACGAACTCAAGACTCAAATTCAGTGGAAGCTCAATCAATACCAAAATAATTCAATAGAAAAAATCATAAATATGTACCTAAATATAAAAAATAATGTTTGCAATTTAAAAGATGTATATACATGTCCAGTAGTTTTGAATAGTTATTATATAATGGTGAATCTAATAATATTTTAAAGAAATAATTGTTCCGTTGGTCATTTATGTGCTCTATTTACCAAAAGTCTTAAGGTTCAATTCCTAGTTGCACTCTCATTTGCAAATTTATTTTTTTTAAAATTTCAGTTAGGTCACTTGTAGGCGTTGGAGCCCTTTGGGTCCGTCCATGCATGTATGATCAAATACCTTGTACTTATCTGCCCTAAATTAAACCATAAATGAAATAACTGTAATAAAACTTAAAAATCGGTAATAAATAGATTCACTCTATACTTCGTATGTTTAATTTTCCTGGGAACAAAAAAGTTAATTTTTATGTCGAATGGTCGTGATTGGCACATTATAGCACAATTGCGCTCGTTTAAACATAGCCCAAGGTGGCACGGTCGAGCATGAATTTCATGTCTAGGTTTTATTACAAGAGTTTAAGCCACAAATAATGTAACACCCGAACTTTCGACCCCTACCCCTTGTACGAAATCAAAATCGTAAAGGACGGGAGGAAATTTGAGTGTTACAAATAATATTCAAGAAGTTGAACCAATTTCGCACAATATCATGAAAAATACTTATTAAAAATGTAAAAGTATAAAAGTAGATTATCTGATGCTTTTTGAAATTGGATATAAAGAGGTGTGATTTGTATGATCAGCATAGATCCACATATAAATTTGTCAAAGAAAAATATTGATACCCAAATTAAAGCCAATAAGTTCTAATTGTATGCAAAAAAATTGACAGCTGCATGGATCAATTTGTTATTCAACTAACAGAATCATTTGGGAAAAAACAATTTACAAGTTTTTTTTTTCACATACATTTCAATTTTAATACGCTTTCGGGTTAAGAGATTAAGTGTAAGATATAGAGAGGAATAGAGATAATATGATAGAGGATAGAAATAGAGAGATGTAAGAGATGAGAGAAGCAGATATAGGAGATAGAGATATAGAGATATATAGATATATAGATTAGAGAAGATATATATATATAGATAGATATATATAGAGATATATATATATATATAATATATATATATAGATAATATATAGATATATTAATATATAAATATAGATATATAGATATATATATATATATATATTATATATATATATAATATATATATATATATATATATATATATATATATATATATATATATATATATATATATAGATATATATCTATATATATATATATATATATATAGATACTTATATATATATATATATAGATATATATATATATATATATATATATATAGAAGATATATATATATATATATATATATATATATATATATATATATATATATATATAATATATATATCTATATATATATATATATATATATATATATATATATATATATATATATATATATATATATATATATATATCTATATATATATATATATATATATATATATATATATCTATATCTATATATATATATATATAAGAGAGAGAAGGAGCAGCGTTAATGGGCGATAGCCGTTAGTGCTTGCTTCTTGTCCTTTTCCGGTAACGGCGCGGCAGCGAATTTTCAGAACACTAATGAGAGGAGGCAGGGGCGGTAAAGGTAGGGGAGGCAAAGGGAGAGGTGAAGGAGAGAGAACCATTTCCACAAGAAGTGGGTCGGGGAAAGCGGTTTCTAGGGCTGAGAGTGAGGATGAAGTTTCAAGCTCTGAGAGCAGTGAACAGGAAAACACCACCAGCCAGCAGGTTATGGAACAAAGAAGGAAGGATTCAATTGCACTTGAGACGAACCGTACTGAACAGAAGCAGAAGGAGGAATTATGCGCTGAAATTAATAATTTGAAGGCCCAATTGAAAGATATCAGACATCTCATCTCGAAGCAATCCCAAACTAGAGAAGTGATTGATCAATTGGAAGGCCAGCAAATGAACATCGAAGAGGAAAAAGATGAATTCCCTGCCCTGAAATCGTCACTCAATCCAGTTCCAGGACCTACTCCTATTTTATCATGGCGGGATAAGGTAATTAGCTCTACCCCATCTGATGGAATGCATCTTAAATTCATTCCCCCTATGATTGAGAATGGTAAACATGTTGTGCATATTGAGTCAGTAGAAGTTGCAGACCTAGTTCAACTGTGGGAACGAGCAATTGTTGTCTATATGGTGGGTGGGAATGTTTCAGCTGATATTATTAGAGGATATATTCGTAAACACTGGTCGTTTGTTAGTATGCCTGTTATACACACTCATGAAGATGGATATTTTATTATGAGATTTGGCTCCGAAGATGAATGTGCTGATATTCTTAAAGGTGGTCCTTACTTCTTAAATAGGGCTCCTATGGTTGTGAAAAAATGGACCATGAATTTTGACTTTAAGGATGAAATTTTGAGGGTTATTCCTGTTTGGGTACGTTTGCCGAATCTTCCATTACATTGTTGGAGAGAGGAGTCTTTAAGTAGGATCGTAAGTGCGGTTGGTGTCCCAAGACTAGCAGATGAGTGCACTGCAAAACAAAAGAAAGTCTCATATGCAAGAGTATTAGTTGATGTTGATATCACCCAGGACTTTGTGAGTGAAATTAGAGTTCGTGATAACACCGGAAGAGAGTTCGTTCAAAAAGCTATACCGGAGTGGCGGCCATACTTTTGCCAAAAGTGCAATAAACTTGGCCATGTGTGCAAAGACAAAGAGGGAGAGGTACCCACGCAAAATATGAATAACAAGGAGGAGTATAGGCGGGGAACGGAAAAACAAATGTGGATGCCTTCTAAATTAGCCAAGTTTATGCACGGGGTCACATCTATGGAGGAGTTACGCATGAGGTTGGATGAGGTACCTACTGTCAACACTAATCAAGTCCAACTAGCAGCAAAGGGGGCTTTAAATGGCAGCAGCATGTATGGTGGAGATACGGGTCAGCAACAGCCTGTACACCAAAGTGATGGCAGCAAACTGTGCAGCAGCACACTGTGCACACAGCAGGAACCTGTGCAGCAGCAAACTGTGTACACAGCAGCTGGTTCCAGTGCCTCCTTGGCACGCCTTTCACCAGCACAGCAGCTTGATCAGGGAGGGAATGAGCAAGATGAATGGACGCCAGTTCCCTCAAACAGAACAGCAAGGAGAGTGAGCCAGTCTAGGGGTATTAACAGTATTACTATCGAAGACAGTTACCAGGAGACAGAACACTTAGAGAAATGTGTGGGCGAGACAGCAGCAACAAACACCGATCATACAAGGGACGGGAACCCTACAATTCCCTCCCTCCAATGATTATTGTCGCATGGAATATACGGGGCATGAATAGCCCCTTAAAAATCAGGGAAATTAGTAAATTCCTTGATTCGAATAATGTGAGTGTGATAGGGCTATTGGAGACGAAGATCAAAGAAGGGAATGCTTCGAAAATTCAGAAAAGGTTCGGCAATAAGTGGGTTTGGGTCATGAATTACAGTCACCATGAGAAAGGAAGAATATGGGTCGGTTGGAGGCATGAGCATTGTAAGGTGGATCTCTGCTACACACACCAACAATTCATATCAACCAAAATTTCCCCCTTGAACTCAAACAAGTACTTCTTCATAAATTTTGTGTATGGGCTTCACACCGTTCGGGATCGGAAGGATTTGTGGAAGGATATAAAGAAGGTGAATTACAATGAGGCGTGCTTATTTATAGGAGACTTCAATGCGGTGTACAAGGAGGAGCATAGGAAGAATGGGTCCCAGGTTACTACATATGAATCCTATGATATGAATCAGTGGATGGAAGACATGGAATTGCACCCCATCAATGAGAAAGGCCATCAATTCTCGTGGACAAATAGAGAGGATGGAGATAATCGGATTTTTACAAAGATTGACCATGCAATAGGGACAATCCAGTGGTTCCAAGCCTACAATCATGCTAGTGTGCATTATGCTAATCCCCTCTTTTCAGATCATACCCCATTGATCCTGAACCTCGCTGAGTATGGTCAAAATCAGAGCAAGCCGTTCCGTTTCTTCAACTACCTCTGTGACCACCAAGATTTCCACAAGGTGGTTGAAGAGGCGTGGAAGATTAGAGTCTCAGGTACAGGGCTTCAAATGCTTTGGCATAAGATGAAGAATGTTAAAGCCATGTTAAAGCAGCTTCACAAGAAGGAGTTCACGGGCATTCAAAACAAAATCACCCACTGGGAAAAAGTCAGATGCACCATCCAATCCCACTTGCAGACTGACCCTTCGAATGCTGACCTCCATAGGCAAGAAAAGGAGACAGCTGCGCAGTTACGTAAATGGAGGAATATCGAAGATAAGGCTCTTCATCAGAAGGCTAGAATCAACTGGATGAAATATGGGGATGATAGTACAGCCTACTTCCACGCCACCATTAAAGAGAGGAGAGCTTCCAATAGTATCCATGAGCTTCAAGATAAAGGGGGTAATTGGCTCTCCACGCACCAGGAGATCCAAAGTGAAATTAACCAATTCTATCAAAATCTCCAAGGCACTCCTACTCCGAACCTTGAGGTTATTGACAGAGTGGTTATGAGAGATGGAGCTCAGCTTGATAATTCCAACTGCCAGATGCTTATCCGAGACATCACTGATGGGGAAATCAAAGAAGCGTTGTTTGGGATGAATGATAATAAGGCTCCGGGTGTAGATGGGTTTAATGCTTGCTTCTTCAAGAGA
Source organism: Amaranthus palmeri (assembly GCA_019776075.1). Taxonomy (NCBI): domain Eukaryota; kingdom Viridiplantae; phylum Streptophyta; class Magnoliopsida; order Caryophyllales; family Amaranthaceae; genus Amaranthus; species Amaranthus palmeri. The sequence continues at coordinate 116,806 of JAAKBH010000735.1, forward strand.
GCGTGGGACATCATCAAAGGCGATCTTACAAGCGCCGTCCATGAGTTCTTCATTGGTAATAACCTGTTTCAACCCTTCAACTGCACCTCTGTTACTCTGATTCCGAAGACCCCTAAGGCTAACAAAGTGGGGGATTTTAGACCTATCGCCTGCTGCACTGTTGTCTACAAGATCATATCGAGAATTCTAGCGGGGAGGTTACAGAAAGTGATGGGAATTGTCATTGATCAAGCTCAATCAGGGTTTATCCCGGGGAGACAAATGGCGGACAATATACTGCTTGCAGCTGAACTGATTAAGGGCTATACTCGCAAGAACAATAGCGCCAGATGTATGATTAAGATGGATCTCAGGAAAGCCTATGATTCGATTAGTTGGGACTTCTTGCTTTCGGTTATGAATGAAATGGGTTTTCCCCCCAAATTCGTCAATTGGATCAGGATCTGCATGTCGACCGTTTCTTTCTCCATCCTTGTGAATGGTATGCCCATGAAGCCCTTTGATGCTAGGAAAGGTCTCAGACAAGGGGACCCGATTTCTCCGTACTTGTTTGCTATAGCCATGGAGTACTTGTCCAGACTGCTTCACAAGCAAGGTGATAATAAAAACTTCCGATACCACCCCAGATGCAGCAAAATTGGCGTTACCCATCTGCTTTTTGCAGACGATCTCCTCATGTTCTGTAAAGCAGATTGTGACTCAGTTAAGAGCTTAATGACCACCTTTCAGAAATTCTCCAAAGCTTCAGGGCTTGAAGCGAATCCGAGCAAGAGTAATGTTTATGTCTCAGGAGTCGATAATCAGATAAAGGAGCAAATCATCAACCTCCTTTCCATGGAAGAAGGCACCTTTCCGCTCAAATACCTGGGAGTTCCCCTCCACTCCAAAAAGCTGAATGCGCGAGATTGTAAGCCTTTGGTTGATAAAATTGTTGGAAAGATCGGTTTCTGGTCCTCCCGTCTCCTCTCTTATGCAGGTCGTGTGCAGCTTGTTCGAAGTGTTATTGGAGGGATGCTAAATTTTTGGGCTCAAATCTTCTGCCTTCCCAAAAAGTTGATTAAAATGGTAGAGAACATCTGCAGATCTTACATCTGGTCAGGAAAGGATGGGCTCTCCAAAAAAGCAGCAGTTTCGTGGAAGCAGATGGGTTTACCCTACTGTAAAGGTGGGTTGAATTTGCGAGACATGGTCCTTTGGAATAGAGTGGCAATTCTCAAGCAACTTTGGAATCTGGATCGAAACAAGGAAAACCTGTGGGTGAAATGGGTCCATACTTATTACTTGAAATCCCAGAGCATCCTCGATGTGAGACCGTCTATTCATTCATCTTGGAGCTTCAAAAAGATCATCAAGCAGCGCAGTCTTCTAGATCATCTTGGTGGTTGGGAGAACGTTACCAAAGGCGACACCTTTGCTATAGGGAAAGCCTACGACAAACTCATTGCGGATGAGCCGAATGTTCAGTGGGGGCATATCATGATCAAAAATGCGGCCACTCCTAGTGCGCGTTTTATTACTTGGCTCGCCATCCAGGACAGACTTGCTACGAAGGATAAACTGGGTAAATGGATGAATCTTCCGGATGATGATTGTGTTATGTGCAGCGGTGAGAAGGAAACAACCCAACATCTGTTTTTTGATTGCCCCAGCGCAAAAGGGATTAGGAATCGGCTGTTCAAATTCCTTCCTAGAGGGCTTACTGACACGACTTTCCAAGATGAGGTTCAGCAGATGAGCAGAGTCAATAGAAAGAAGACTGATCGGGCCAAGCTGATCGTGGGCCTTTGGACTGAGATGATCTATTGTATCTGGATGCAAAGAAACAAAAAAATTTTTGATAACCACACCTTCAATACGAAGGATGCTGTTGATTGTATAGTTTTTAGGATGGCTGGTAGAGCTAACAGTAGAATGTTAGATATGCTTGTAACTAGTTAGTTCCTTTGGGGTTTTTGGGTTGGCGCTCGGTTTTTTGTGAGCGCTAACGTTTTTGGTGGTCCCGGTTGGGGTTAAGTCTCAACCCGGGCATTGTTTGTCTCTTCTTTTGGTATATATATATACTAATCATTTGGCAAAAAATATATATATATATATATATATATATATATATATATATATATATATATATATATATATATATATATATATATATATATATATATATATATATATATATATATATATATATAAAAGGTTAAAATTTACATACGTACATTTGGTGTTTTAAATTATATCAAGTGAAATTATTTAATGGCATTATAACTATGATTAAGTTGTCACAACTTATTTTTAAGCTATTGTTATCGGTGGAATTTACTGTATAATCCAAATATGTGAATATGACTATTCCTTATTTATCAAACGTGAAAATCGATATCTCACCATCATTGCAGTTTATGTTGATGATATTTTCATCATAAAAATTAGTAATCTTGTTGAAATGAAAATAATTAAATAGAAAATTTATAATCAAAGATTTGGGTTTACTCAGATACTTCTTAGGCATAAAAATATTATACTCTAATGATATATGGAATTATACGTTCTCAAAAAAAGTTTCTTAAAGAATTATCAGAGTCATCTAGTTTCAAAAACTTTAAAACATTTGTCAATCCCCGTCCTGTTGGCTTAAACCTAACAACTGGTATCATACTAAAGAACAAATTCAAATTTTTGTACTGATAATTAAAAATCAAAAATATGTAGTTAGAGCAATCACCAAATCTCCTACATTTGGAGGGCCTTTGGGGTGTGTTGATCGAGGCAAGGCTCGAGGAGGACCTTGCACAAGCGAGACAACAGCTCACATAAAGAAGACAGAAGCAATCAAAGGCCGCTCGACCGGTCGAGCAGCCGTGGCTCGATCGAGCGGTTCATCTGGAGCAGGTCAGAAGGTTCTGTGAGTGTGCTCGACTGGTCGAGCACTATTGCTCGGGTCGAGCGGGCTACAGGTCCAGTCTCTGACGCATATTCTATTTTGTTGCGGGTTTTGTTTGGGCTTTAAGCCATTGGTGCTAGGGCTTCTAATATGTGCTAGGCTATATAAGGGAGTCTTAGAACATTATTAGAGTATTGAGGAGAGACTAATACACATTAGAGAGAGTTAAGGTTTGAGGACCAAGAGAGCTTTCTTCTTCTTTGTATTAGTTTAGGGGTGAACTCCATTGTTAAATGTGTTCACTAACTTGAGAGGTTGATCTCAAGTATGTGAGTTGAATCATTAGTGTAATGTTGATTATATTAATGGTAAGATATTGTTAGAGTATATAACATATCCTAGGGCCTCAACCATCAGCTTAAGCTTTTGGTTGAGTTGGTTCCTTGACATGGTATCAGAGCCAGAGTGACAAGAGGTCACAAGTTCGAATCTCAACCACCCCTCATTTGAAGTGGAATATTAGCGCCATGTATGAGGAGGGCATGTGCTGCATCCACACTTCTAGCCCAAAGGGCTCTCGTGTGAGGAGGCGTGTTAAAGTATATAACATATCCTAGGGCCTCAACCATCAGCTTAAGCTTTTGGTTGAGTTGGTTCCTTGACAGATACTTTTATTGAGGGGGAGGTATCCATAGATACCTCATTATATTGTTGTTGTTGTTCTCTTGGTTATTGCTCTGTTTTTCCTTCTCTTCTTCCTTTATAGTTCTATCTTAAAAGGTCCAAAACCTCCTCTTTCATATGTTATGTCGATACTTCAAAGACTTTCGCGTGTAATTGATATACAACTAACTTCCAACAATTATAACGCACTCTTAAATTATCGTATAAGTGGTAACAAGTTGCCATTTATTATTTCAAAATTACTCTTAACACATTTTTAAGTACATCATAAAGTTATAATAAAAATTAAAAGCAAGTTGAAAATTTTATAAGTGCACCTCTTTCTCACTCTATATTTATATTCTATACATAAATCATGTAAAATTTTTCAAATATCATAAATTTCTTATAGTGTATATAGAGGATTTAGTGACATTTATTAGACCCTTTAGTAGCATATTAAAAAATCACACTAAAGCTTTTAGCGACATAGGATCTATTGACATTTCTCACAAATGCCACTATAGACTATAGTTACAATTACATATGCCACAAAATATAAATTTAAGTGTCGCTAAATTACTTTATGGTGGAATTTATAATAAAAACCAATAATTATTACACTATAAATATGAATCAGTGACATTTTTTTAATACCACTAAATCCAATGTCGAAAAAGGCTAAATTTGTTGTAGTGAAAGCAACTTGAAAATTTATAAGTGCACCTCTTTCTCACTGTCTATATTTATATTAATTCTATACAAAAATTATGTATACTTTTTCAAATATCGTAAATTTTATGTGAAATAATTAACTAACATTTTTGTAAAAACTATTTAAAAGAATATTTTTACAAAAATATAATATAATAATATGATGGTAAAGTCATCTCTCCAATAAAAATTCACGATATAGTTTGGTTTAGAGAAAAGTTTCATCATTCTCTTAATAAAAAAAATATTGACAAAAATAAATATGCCAAGTGATATTCTATGGTATGTTTGGTCACATAATTGGGCCTTTGAATAGGATTCTTAATTGGGAAAGTAAAAACTTTTTAGGACTAGATAGAAGTACTATTCTTGTAACATGAAATTGTTGATGTTGACTTTGAAAGATTTTAGTCAAATTAATAAAAGATTTTAATATTAATTAATTATTTTGATGTATCGTCAAACACTATTTAGACTAAGTGGGATGAAAGTGAATTCCTACTCACTCTGTCACTTATTTGTAATTTATTAACATTGTTTTTCAAAAAAGTCAAATAAAAATTAGTTGATAAAATATATAACATGTTCTAGCCGGTAATTATTAGTTTAAGTTTGAGTTATTTTTATAAGAGATGTTTTTTGGTGAGACGAATTCAACCCATGTATATGGAACGTCGTCTCACAATGAAACTATCTCACACAATAATTTGTTCTTAAATTTTTAGTTGATGAGTTGGTCCCTTAACAAGATATCAAAAGCCAACGTGATAAAAGATCACTGGTTTAAATCTTAACCACCCTCATTTAAAGTGTAGAAGGATGTGTGCTGCATATCCACATCTCTAACTAGCCCAAAAGGCTCTTATATAATGTGTATAACTTTTTTGAAGGCTTAATTTTAATCGAGTTGATTTAGCTTCCTACATTACTAAACAGGCGTTAAAGAGTAAGGCCATTGGATACACACAAATCCAACGAGGTTCTATCCTAAAACCAATTGGTAATAAGAAAAGTAACCCATCAAACTTATATGTTAGTCAATCTCTCTAATTATTCGATGTGTGGTGATTATTTTTCCAACATAATTCATTATCATCATCATCACAACCAGTGTATTTCACTCATAGAAAATTATAATCACGGTCTGAAGAAGAAAGAATTAAAGGCCGCAAACCTTAACCCATACCCATAAAAGAGAATACGGCCAAAGAGTCCTTCGATTCCAGAAAGATGGTGGAACATAATTAACATAAAAAAAAAAGAACAAATTAAAGGAGACAAGAAAAACTCACATCATGATAATGAATACAACCAAGATGGCCGAACTAAGCATAGAAAGATCAAGAATAGATTCCCCACTATGTCTTGAATTGGCTGTCTGAAACAAGGATCCTACAAACTTCTCATACCAACCCATTTCCTCCATAACTCCTGAGCTCCATTCCATGGCACAAAACAACACAATTTGCAACATATATAGCCCAAAAACACTCCCAACAAGAAACCAACTTTTTTTACTACACATTAACCCATCAAAACCCAATTCTTTATAATTATTTAACATATAATTATACTCTTTTTTCTTAGTAAACCTCTCTAAAACCCATATAACTAATCTTAAACATGGTGAAAATAAAGTATTACCCAAAAATATTTGAGGGATTAAAATCAAAAGAAGGCCTGAATTTTTTCTAAATACAATCATATTTTCATTTGTTGGGATAAAACCACAATTTGAAAATGTGGAAATTATGACAAAAAATGAAAAAGTTTGTAGGACAAGTCCTTTACTTTCAAGGACATGTTTAGCACTTGGGGTTAGAGTTATATATATGGTAACTAAAACTATCCCAATTGCATGTATAATGACATGATATCCTAAGACTACATACCCTAAAATTTTAAGACAATTGTACTTTAAATGACCCTCTTGGTCACTATTATTAAAGGACTCTAGGGCAAGACTACTTTTATCATTATTATTATTATCCCAACTAGTATTAAAATTAATTGAGCCTAATTCTATAGAATTTACTACTATAAAAGTATCTTTATTATTATCTATATTAATTTTATTTTGTTTATATAAAAATTTAAATCTTTCAATAAAGAGACTGAAAAAGGAAACTAATACGTCTCCACCAAGGAGCATAAGAAAGGTTATGATAATAAGTTGGGAATTGGAGAAAACCTCCATTTCAACTGTAGACATACTTGAAACAGTTAAAGCTGATACTGAAGTGAAAAACAGATTTAAATCATTAGGGTTATGTTCGGTTCTCGGCTCTAATGCCTTCAGAGCCAAGTAACCGATCATCGATAGGAAGAGGAAGTAGCAAAGTTGGAGCCAAAATGGTTTGGCATGAGAGATTATGTAGTTAAGGAATTGAGACATGGAGGGTTTGAGGGTGGAGGATGTAGTATGTGATAACTTTTTGGGGAAGTAATTCATGTTAGGACTTCTTAATAACATGCTAGAAGAGCAATATGTATATATATAGGTGGACAATGGTACTTTTATATACATGTCTCTAGTCATACAATATTATATTGAGAATCTATAAAAGTAACGACTAAAAATGTGTATATGCAATGTCCAACAGTTGAAAGATAAAAAGGAATTTAGTATGTTTACACGAAAATATCTAGATATATAATAAAAATAATGTATTTTATTGTTTTAAAATTGAAATTTATGTGTATTGTATATATGGGTTCTTAATAAATTGATACGAAATTTAGGCGTCAGAGTCGACTTAGAAAATTTGGGGGCCTTGTAATAAATTTTGTGTGTGTTATATTTATAGTAATATAATACTCCCTCCTATTCACTTGAGTTGTCCCATTTGTTTTTGGATATTATTCATTTATCACTCTTAATTTGTATTTTACTCTTAAATTATAAGTTAAAACATAGTCATGTGGGATCTTGTGTGATTCGTCTCAATACAAAGATTATTAATATCAACTTTTTATAATTTTTAATTAACAATAAATTGAGATATTAAGGGTTAAAATGTTGTATCGGCAAGTGTGAAAAACTAAATGGGACAGCTCAAGTGAATAGGAGAGAGTATATATTTTATCAATAAATTTAACATATTTTTTTTAATTAACTTTTTCATATACGGGAGAAAGAAGGGCCCTGTGCGATCGATTACCTTGCACACCCTCAAAGACCACACCCTCAAAGACCCCTCTGTTAGGCGTATAGGTTGATGAGATGGTAGAAAATCTATATGAAAAATGACTTGAATAACCAAAATTTGATAGATGGAGTTGTGGAAATGAGGGCGGAGAATGCCAAAAGAGACTTGAAAGGCTTATAAAAAATTAGGAATTACAAGTTGATATGGTTAAGTATTGAAATAAATGAAATAGAAATTTCATGTTGACAAAAACTGAAAATTAATCTACTTGGTTTATATATACCAGCACCAATCAATTATAGAATTAAAGTTTTGGCGTTGTTATTGCTATTATTTTTATGTAAGAAAAATTATATAAACCACCTAATCTATACACGGTTTTTTAAAAAACCACCTTATATAGATTTTTTTTGCAAAAAACACCTTACATAATGCATTTCTTTGCAAAAACCACCTTACATAATGCATTTCTTTGCAAAAGACTACCTAGTCAAACGTTAAACATACCGGTCAACTGACGAAATTAAGTAACAGTTAGTCTTTTGCAAAGAAATGTATTATGTAAGGTGGTTTTTTGCAAAAATTTTTATATAAGGTAGTTTTTTTAAAAAAAGTGTATAGATTATGTGGTTTTATATAATTTTTCCTTATATGTATTGTATAAATTTATACCAGTTTTTTTATAAAGGCCAAAAAAAGAGAGATCCAAGTTAATTATAAAATTAAAGTAAATTTAAGTAGCAAGATGCAATAGCGTATAATTATATATGAAAGCCACTTTAAACCATTTTTCAAAAGTAGTAATATGTATTAATTTGTTTCAATATGAGGTTGTACTTTATGCTTATAGTCAAAGTTTTTTTCGATTTTCTGATGCTATTATTTGGTAATTGGTATATCATAGATGTATTTCAACCACAAATATTATGTTGCTAGAATTAGACATATGTAATGGCTTAATGGGTTAAATCTGAATCACTAAAAACTAAAAAAATACAATGATTGAATTTTTCGAATTTCAAAATTTTCCGCTTTCATTCATTAAAAAATAATTTACAGTGGGATATATTTAGCGACATTTAATTAAATGTCACTACTTAAATTTCTTAAACTATATATTTTGGATTGTGGTGACATTTATAAGACCATTTAGCAGCATAATAAAAAATC